>CM042326.1:10522500-10645000 GCA_023566125.1 Zingel zingel | reverse complement strand
ATAAATCGTTTTCATCATCAACATTGATGACTTCATTGTGAACAGTCAATAGTCTTCAATTGGTTACAGTCCTTGTGACCAAATATCTCTTCAAAATGTGGTTTGAGCTTTGATGTGCTATATTCATTTACATCAAACGATTCATGGTAGGCTAAGTCAAAAATATTGTGCAAAAAAAAAAAAAAAACTGTTTTAAACCTCCAATGCATCCCTATTTTGAGCAATTTTTGTTGGTTTTATTACCCAATGTTAAAGTTCTGATGTTCTTATCTCACATAGATTGCTCCGGGTAAGCCCTATGCCCCTGGGTTACATTTTGTATTGGCTTTCCAGGAGAAACCTAGTGTGTGTGTGTGGCTGTGTGTTGCAATGGATTCTAATAGGTCTGCAGCGTCACTGCAAAACAACACTGTGTTACCATGATAGTACAAGCAACCTTTAATCTGTTTAGGGAACTGAACTCCTCCCCAATTTGCCTAGCCTCACTTCTGCCTTTTGGACTTTCAGTGTCAGTCACATTGTTTAAAATAGTCAGACCAGCAAACTGGTCAGAGAAACTCAATACTGCAGCACAAAGCTCAGTCAGTTTGAAAAATGAGCAACAGACCTCTTCTTGTAAATGTGGAAAACTGGATTGCAGAGAACAACAATGCATTTTTGCCACCAGTGTGCAACAAGCTCATGTGAGTAATTTCAATTTCATTTTAGCAACATTTTCACATATGTGTATAATTACGGTGGGTTCCTCTTTGCAACTTGGATAACATAATGTGATAAACAAGTTTTAACGTGATTAAAACCCAGATGGAAAATATCTTTGTGTACGGTTTTCGTGCATAGACCCTAACCCTACTAACATATTTCTACTGACTATTTGAGGATATGTAGTGAGTACACACTTGTCTTTAATTCCTTTCTCTCAGGCACTTTTCCCAGTTGAATATCATGTTTGTTGGAGGTCCTAATACCAGGGAGGATTATCACATAGAGGAAGGGGAGGAGGTGAGAGACATGTACTGATCTATTCTGCATAAAGTCTTTCTTCCACCATAGATTATTTAATGCAAACTTAAAAATACAAACAAAACTTTTTCCAGAATTTGCGCATCATCATCAGGAGAAGAGCTATTTGAGAGTCAATATGACACTAAATTCCTGCAGTTTTTTTAGCCTTCAGTTCTCGATTTAACTGCTCCACAGCACAGTTAACGCCCAACTTTCATCTTCCCACATACCGACTGCCTCTAGACTCCCCCCCTCCCCCCGCCCACAAATTCCTTCACACACTGTTGTGGACATCCTATGCTGTTAGGCTTTTTGAATTTTACAGTGTCAAAGTATAACGGATGGTCAGGTGACAGGCACAATAAATATGTAACAAGTTGTTCCTCAGTGATACTTGAGTAATATTTTTTTGAGTTATGGTCATTATCTGCACTATCCTCTAGATCAGGGGTCTTCAACATGTTTCAGGCCAGGGACCCTTAAGCTGAAAAAGAGACCGAGTAGGGACCCCCTACAGCATATATTGTATACAATTGAGTTGCATATTAAACTGGCAGAATAAATGAAAATAAATGGATATTATTTATGCACCATGTTTTAATGGCAAACATACATCTGGAAGGCACAGTGACCCTTTAAGCTTAACTGTATGGCAACCAAAGTGGCTAACTTACTTATAGTAGGCTTATCTTCAATGTGTAAATCTTTTTTTTTCACAAGTAGGCCAATTTATCTTAATTTTTTAAATAAGAAAGTTTCAAAAATATATATTTTTTACATAATTTGGCGGCCCCCCTGCACTAACTCTGAGGACCCTCTAGGGGTCCCGGACCCCCTGTTGAAGATCTCTGCTCTAGATGTGTCTTTAATAATGTCTGATAATACAATTAATACAATTATGTAATCAGGGATATAGTCATTTTTCTTTTTTGTCAAAACCTGACGCCTACATTACCCACAATGCAAGTAGAGATGAGGAGTACAGAGGTCTACGCTTACTTCTTTCTCACTCACCCCCCCCCCCCCTAACTTTTTAAAAGAATCGATGCTGTCTCAAGTGACATCACCTGAAGCGATTTTTCAGACTTCACACAGCTCCCTCCCTCACATATAGTACTCCCCAACACCTGTAAACAGACTGTCATGTACAGTAAAATCACTGTAGTTCCCCTTTAATCTAACAATGTTTCTTCTTCTTCCATTCTCTATTTAAAATAGCTGTTCTACCAGGTGAAGGGCGACATGTGTCTGAAGTTGATAGAAAATGGCAAACACAAGGATGTGCACATCAAGGAGGGAGAGGTGAGCTCTAATATTCTTCTTCTTCTTCTTCTTCTTCTTCTTCTTCTTCTTCTTCTTTATTTTATAAAGGACAACACACATGAATTAACATTTATGTAAATGGGCCAGTGTTAGCCAGCTGGCTAATTTTCAACTGTAGTTCTTTGGCCAGATGCTTTTTAGACCAGAGCAACAGGAAACAGCAAGACATTAGTACAGGTTAAACTATACAGACAGAAGTCAACAAGACACCATACAGACAGCTAGAGCAACACATAGGCTTTCTCAGTAAGCCATGCTACAGGAAGCAGCAAGACATAAGCACAGTTACACATCAACAGTATCCCCATTCAGTACAAGAAGACATGCAGGCATCAAAACAACGCCAAGAAACACAGACCCGAGCCATCTTCTTGCATGCAAAGCAGTAACGCGCAGTAATAAAAGATGAAATAGGCTACATCACTCATGAGGGAGGCGTTAATACAGCACAGGTTAATTAGATGGTAAAATAATATGCTTTCATATACTGTTTTTTCTTCTTTGGCATTGTTGTATATTCATAATAAGTCAATTATAACAATATAGCTATATATAAAGTCCAACTTAATGCGGTACAATTAACTCTGTCACTGCTCCGTTCAATGGTTTAGGATTTTCTTCCAATGAAAATAGACTGGTCACATTTCCAATGCTCCAGCCAGTGCACCTTTGTAACTAAAACGTGTGTGATGAACTTTGTCTCATTTATTGATTTCTTCTTTATTTGTAGATGTTCCTGCTGCCAGCTCGGATCCCCCACTCTCCCCAGAGACAGGCCAACACTGTGGGACTGGTGGTGGAGAGGAGACGGCTGCTGACTGAGACTGACTGCCTGAGGTTACCTACTGTATCTCCTTCTCTTCTTATCACTTCTCTTCTCACATCTTTATAAGAAGATATTAGCAGGGGATACAGGACAAATAAAAAAACAACTGACAAACGAACCAAATTACAATTACAGAAAAATCAAAACTTTAGAGTTTCAGTTTTTCTCAATTGTTCTGATGCATTGTTTGAAACAAAAGAGCAGTTCTGAGAGTGTAAGTCGCACAAACACCAAAACTGTCTTCCCATTGGCAAAACAGCAACCACGTGCTCCAAAAGGTGTTGTGTTCTCAAAACTCTTCTTAATACTAATCTTCAAAAAAAATGTGTCGAAAAAGAAAAACCTCCTCACTCAAGACAGAACAAAGAAAAGCGACCATCTTTTTCAACGCAGTGCATCAAATCATTAGTTCAAACCTGCAGTCAGTAGTGTTACACGCATTTGAAAATCAAATCTACAAAAACATTTTTTACTGCTCTTTTGAGGGAGAAAGACAATGGAACTTCTTAGATTTGTTTGCTAACACTCAGTTCTCTTTATTGGGAACACGTTTGAAGTAAAAATCGTGAGCAGAAGAGACTAACTACATTTTCTATGTGCTAGTTGTGTAAAAAGTAAAGAGACTTTGTGAAAAGAAGCAGAAATAATACATTTGAAGGGATCACTGCATTTGTAGTATTAGAACACAGTTGGCACAAATGCATCAAATCAGTGGAGAAAAACTATATGCTACTGTAAACTATGACGTGCAATACAAAGACGTCCTATGTATCCTAGTAGTACACTGTGTCCAAAACCCCCATAACATTCTGAGAGAAAGTAACAAAACAGACATATATGTAAGAGCAGCATTAACAACAACATTTTGGTGCCTTCAGGTACTATGTGGACAACACCACTGATATCCTATTCGAGAAATGGTTTTACTGTCACGATCTCGGAACCCAGCTGGTGCCAATAATCAAAGAGTAAGAGACATGTTCCCATCAACATTGCTTTCTACACACTTACAAACAGTCTATACAGATCAGGTTATTTGTTTTAATACAGTTTGTTGTTATTGGTTGATTTTTTTTACTTGCAGGTTCATGGTATCAAAGCAGGGCAAAACAGGAAGGCCTGATCCTAGTGAGTTGTTCTGAACTTTCTTGTGATTCCTGTTCAAATACCTTGTGTCTGATCTAAAGTCTAATCCCTGTAAATGTTGAACTGGTGACATCGTGGTCTTCTTCATCTTTGGATGAACAGATGAAGTCTTCAGAGAACCTCCGTTCCAGATGAACACCCTGAACGTGATGCTACCCTTCTCCTTTAAAGACTGGCTGGACAAACAGAGGCCGTCCCTGGCCAGCGGCAGGCCCATCGACATGTTCGGAGCTCAGTTCGAGACAGAGGTACTATGAATCATCATATCAGATGTGTTTTCATAAAGGTTTTACACTTTCAGCCTCTTGTTCAGCTCACATTTGTAATCTCGTTCACTTATTATTTGATCAGATCGTTGCTGATTTCAATCATAATTAGTTGGTTAGTTATTATTACTACTACTACTACTACTAATATTCTTGTACAGCTACTTTAGGTTAAGTCAAGTCAAGGCAGTTTTATTTATGTAGCCCAAACTCATAAAATTTGCCTCAAGGGGCTTAGCAATCTGTATAACATAGGACACCCACTATCCTTAAACCCTCGATTTGGATAAGGAAAAACTCCCTTTTTAACAAGGAAGAAACATCAGATACAGTAGAGCAACAGAGGAGGAGCCCCTTTTCAGGATGGACAGACATGTAATAGATAGAGATTGTGTGTACAGAATATACCAAAATACGCTATAGTAAAATTACAGTATGGAACATTTGTTTAGATGTTCAATACATGAGAACTTTTATTCATACTTGAGGCTTTTTTTGTTAAATAAAAAAAAAAGATTTATTTCTTAAAGTTGCCGTAGGTAGGATTGCAAAGATCCAGGACTTTGAACATCGACAACATCTTAGTCCCTCCCCACTTTCCGCTTAAGCCCAAAACTGTCTCCTAAGCCCCTCCCCCCACAAGGGAGAGTGAATGTGTGTGCATGAGCAGTGATTGACACGCAGTTAGACACCCCCCTGGCCCTGATTGGTGCATCTGAACAGGGAGATGTGGATTTTTGCAAATCACACTACAGGCTGTAGTGGTGCCAGAGGAGCCGGATTTTTTTTTTTAAATTACCTGCTATATGTAGTTCTACTGGAACATAGGGTCAGTTTCAGCAAATATGACAGAAAGTTAGTTTTTTAAGTCTTACCTACTGCACCTTCAGTAGCAACAATCCGCTATCATATTGGCAGTAGTAGTGAAAGATTTCAAACAGGACCCAGCTCTAATGGAAACTTGTGTAGCCTAATGTCAATTTTGAAACAATGACCTAAAGGTGAGCTGGAAACATGTCAAACATGCCCACTGACTAAGCTTGGATGTTCAGTATTGCATTATAAATGAAAATAAGTGGATTTGATTGTAAATGTACAAACCACAGAGTTGGCATTGCGACAACGGGAGCCGATGTGATGTGCTGCAGATGATGATGGTGATATGTAAGATATGTGATAATGTTCTATCTTATGACCATGACAGGCAATGGTGTTTGGACCTGGGAGGACAGAGACAACAGTGCGGCAAAGTGATGTGTGGATTTGGCAACTGGTATGTTCACTAAATCTTTTCTGTTGCTTCATATTTCCAACCAGTTTCTCAATGCTGCTGTCCCTCAGTATGATATATCCGTGTCTGTCCCTCTGTGTAATAACCATATACTGTATAACATAAGGACGTATAGCCTGACAAGCCAGACCCACATCAAGATGTGTCACCATTGGCAGGGCTCAATCCGAGGAGCGGGACAAGTTCTTTCAAAGGAAAGGAGTTGTCTTTCAAATTCCCACTGCACACAATAGGATAGTGCTACAACCAATCAGAGCAACGAAGAAGGTAGCAGAGCTAGTTGATAGATTATACTTTTGCCGTATCAGGTCGGCAAAACTCCGAACACATCTTCCTTTTTTAAGAATGACTTCAGTGCCGTTCTTTGTTCTTTTCTCAAAGAAAAGCTTAACTCCAAGTCTCCAAAGCCGATTCGAAAGACCGCTGTTTGCCAGCAGCAGCAGCCATAAGCCCGCCCACCGACTCTATACACAATGTGATTGGCCCGGCCTGAGTTTAGTTTTTCCAGCTCGCAAGCCAACGGAGAGTTGCTAGACTGACCCTGGCTGCAAATTACATTTACCGCTACGGTGCGTCTAGATTTCTAGGCTAAAGGACGTAGCCTCTGTGAAGTCCCCGCTGTCTTGGCAGTGGCTGATGTTGGCTAATCCAAAAATGGGCAAAGAGGTTGAGTGTGGATGAAGCTGAGGCGGGCTGAGTCTATGCTCACCTCCTGTGACGGCAGCCCACCTGTCACTCAAAGTGACCACGCCCTTAATTATGCAGAACTTTAAGCTTGAATATAATTGTCATAAAGGGGGTACTTAGCTATAGAGACCAAACATTTTTTGTACCAGGCTGTAAACATGTTTATTTCTGCTGTAAAATTGAGCATTTTAACATCTATAACATCTATAGGGATTGACCCTCTTTTAGAGTTTTTGGCACTTCCGCACTGGCTTCATTTTTCCACCCCAGAGGTTGCCGCTTGGTAATAACTAAACTCTCAGTTTGTCAGCTGTTTTCTTATCATCTTCTTTTCTCATCTTTCAGGAGGGATCCTCAAGAGTTACTATGAACGAGCATGAGTTCACTCTTTCTGCAGGAGACAGTTTACTCATTCCTGAACACAGCCAGTGAGTCAATATTAACAATAAACGACAAACTCTTCCCATCAATGTACAAATAATTAGGTAAAAGTGTTGCAATTCCACTTCCTGAATATTCAGATGTAGTTGTAGTGATTTGACAGTAGTTGCCCTCAAAAAATGAAAATGGTTTCTTCTTCTGTAGGTACCTGTGGCAGAGAGAGGAGGGGACTGTTGCTCTGTTTGTGGTCCAAAACCCTGAGCGGAAGAGATCCTGACCATCACGTGCCAAGTCACACACACATTAAATATATAGTATTTTGTATACGTAGGGAGGATAACTCAATGTAAGGAAATTACATACAGTAAGTAAATGAAAAGCACTCACTTTTGCTTCCTGTTAATGAAGCAGAAGAACATTGACCAATTACAGTACTAATAAACACCTAAACTATTGACATTGAAACTGTAAATTGTACTTTGTCATAGTTATATACCATACCATTGCATGTAAATATATCTTTACTCATGAGAGAAATCAAATAAATAAATCTGTGATTATTTATCTAATCACACATTTCCCCAATTACCACATTTCTCTGTATTTATTTTTTATTTTTTCGTTTCATTTTACACAAGAACGGTCAAAAAGTCCTCTCAGTCCGATTGCCTCATAAACTGATAGCCTACATTATGTAGATTTTCTCTGGAAGTAAAACAGTGTAAGAATCCTATTGGCTAAAAGATACAAGTTTCAACAAGTTTTATGAATAACCACCATGTTGTTAAATGATATTCATGCATTGCATGCCACCTGGACTTGCCAGGTTCTTATTCACTCTCACCATGTAATATGTTTCCAAAGAAACCCAGAACTGACTGGGCATGGTCTTCGAGCAGATTTGTTTGTTCGATGTTGTTCAGTAGAATATATTTTTCTACTGAAATATAAAACTGTCTTCCAGTAATGGGTTCAGCTATAGTGACTAAACATAAGGCTTGTGCAAAAAACACATGGATCGTTTGCTATTTGTATAATCATGGACAGTATAATCAGTTTTTGTGAATATAAACTGCATTTATCAGTGCATTAAACTGACTACAAACTGGGATGTAAATAAGCTATTCATTCTGCAGTCATTAAATCCATTTTATTTGTCACATGAAATTATACGAGGTACAATTCCAGTGAATTTTCAGGATCGTAGCCATAGGTCGTAGCTGATAGCCCTCTTCACCTGTTCACCGCCTTCTAAAATAAAACATGGACTGAGTTCCCAATCGCATACTTTTTTACTTTTAGTACTGTAGCTGCCCTTACAGAGTAGGTAATGTTGCATGCAGTATGCATACAATTTGAAAATACTACTTCTTCGCAACATTGCGCCGACATCCCGCTGTACAAGACAGTCAGAGATTATGGTTATTTCAGAAAAGTTGCTAATGTAGCCTGTACAAATGATCACAAAAGTGCAAAAATAATGTAGGAATGATATTGAGTTTGTGTTAGAGTAGTTTCATGATTTAATCAAATATTTATATTAGCTTTCTCAGACAGGACTAACCACATTGAACACAGCACAGATTCCAATTTGTATTTGTTGCAAATTTCAGCGACTGCTCAATGGAGAACTGCTCACAGATATGACTTTAGTTTTGAAGTTAAAACTATTTAAATGTGTGCTATTTACTGTAACTCTGGCCTACAGTTTGTATTTCACTTTCTTTACACTTTCAGGAGACTGATTTTAAACATTTCTTTTGTGTTCAGAGACTAGACAATACAAATCTGAGCTGCGTGGTGATACCGTTGGCAGGTGTAGTTCGGTAGAAAGAAAATTACATGAAAGTGCTCACAACCAGGTCTGTGGATTATCTTGAGTAACCAGGTCATGATATTTGGCAAGAGACATGGCTGTTGAGTTTTTCAAATGCATTTCATCCAGCGCTTTGAGCACCAGAAGCCAGAGTCCCATCTGGTTTCATTATATTGAAGAGAAGGCAGACATCTCTACAGCCGACATCTCAACACTAAAACAATCTAGATTGATAAATAGCACTACAGGTAAAAGGAAAAATATGTATTTTTGATTTTGGGATAAACTGGCTCTTTAAGAAAATTGTTGGACTCAGGAGGTGATTAGCTTAGCTTATCTTACATAAAGACTGAAAGCAGTGGGAAACAGCTAGCCAGGCTTGGTCCAAAGTTAAAAAAATATTACATTAAACTCACTAACTAACCCATGTATCTAATTTGTTTCATTTATTCACAAATAGAAATGTTAAAATTATAATTTGTGGTTTTACGGGGAGTTATGTGCTAGAATAATTTCTTGGGGACTAGCAGAGGGACGCAGTGACAGGCAACAAGCGGATACTCCAGGAAGTCTTAGTTTGGCTAAGTAATAGCCAAAAGCACAAAAACCCTGTAAAACCCCAACTTGCTGTTTTAAGACTTTGTTTTTTGTCCAAGCTAGCTCTTTCTCTAGTCTCTGTGCTAAGCTAAGCTAACGGTCTCCTGGCTACTTCATTTTTAACACATCTGAGAGTGGTGTCCATCTTCATATCTAACTCTTAGTAAAAAAGCTAATTAACTTTTCCCCCCCAAATTGCTACACTATTTTTTAAAAGCTGTCACACAGTCAGTTACATGAGGCTACCAAAACAGTTTTGCTAACATACAATAGGCCTTTCAGTCAGTGAGGGGAAAAAAACACTGACAGATTTAACTGAAAAAGTTGTCAGATATAATGACACGGCTCAGTGAGATCCATATGCACCAACATTTTAACATCAACATGTCAAAAACTCACAATAGTGTGGTGTTGTTCTTAATAACAATGTCCATCAATGCTTTGCTTTTGGAAGCCCAGTTTTCCAGATTGATATCAGTTCAGCTGTGCCAGTCTTATCCTCAGAGTGTTCCTGATCACATGTTGCTCAGCTATAAATGCTGCCACAGTCCAGGGCAGTGCATACTCCAGAGTCACCAGTCCCCCAAGGTTGTACCTATAACCAGAGTAGTCCCAGGGACAGGCCCCCAGCAGCCTCAGCCCAGCCCCCCAGCTGAACTCCCATAGGTAGATGAACACGGTGTAGGCCGTCAGACGCACTGGCAGTGGGAGATGCTGAGCCAGCAGCCGGGCACTTAGGATCTCTAGGAGGTAGATAGCGATGGCGTACATAGGCAGCGCCCACAGGCTGCTATGACCTGCCAGCCTCCTGTCCTGGGTGCTGCACCAGTCCCAAACAGCAGTGAAGGCCACCTCACAGAGGCAGCCATGCAGTGCGTACACATAGAGACGAGCTGCAGCAGAGAGAGGACGACTTGAGACGCTCCCATGTGATGCTGCTGTGGCTCCATCTTCAACACCAGTCCCTGTCACAAAGGAACTGTAATTACACTATGTGGTTTGACCTATTTGGAGATTTTTGTTTAGAAGATATACAAAATGTGGCAAAAATTAGATGTTCGGTGCTCCCTGGTAGATCACCTGGTTGAGCATGGGCCCCATGTACAAAGGATCAGTCCTTACCGCAGCGGCGTGATTCCGACCCTCCGGCCCTTTGCTGCATGTCATTCACCCTCTCTCTCCTCCCTTTCCTGTCTTCAGCTGTCCTTTTAAATAAAGGCCAGAAAAAGCCCCAAAAATCGGTTACACTTTACTTGAAGGTATCTACACAAGAGTGACATGACACTGTCATGAACGTGTCATAAACATTATAAACAAGTCATAAACGTTTATGACTTAACGCTTCTTTTAGTAAGTGCCATTCGGTTTTTGTCATGACAAGTTATGGTTCGAGTTATGGATAGGGTTAGGGTTCATGTGTCACTCTTATGTAGATACCTTCAAGTAAAGTGTTACCGTAAATTCATTCAAACTATTGGATTAAGGGCGTGTTGTATCTGCCATTTTGCTTACTGAGAGTTGTGTTATTGACACTGTTAATCGTAAAATTCTCCAGTCTAAACAATTCATCTTACATTTTTTTTTCAATTGCGTTTCAATGGGTAGAATAAACCAATCTCTTTATAGAGACACCCAGTGTTTCCTGTGAAGCTATCATCTGTTGCAGCATTTGTTTTAGCCACGATCTTCATTTAAAAAAATAATATAAAAATGATATTATAATGTTATTACAATTAATATGTATATAATATATATTAAAGCGGTAGTACATTTTGACATGTTATATTTTTTCTTGGAGGAACTCATCTTTTTTCTGGATTTTCTTGGCCACATTACAAAACCTGCAGTGCGTATACAGTCCTGTTTGGTTCCTCCGCCATAGGACACACAGCACAGTGTAAATGCTCTAATGTGGATTAACAGGCTAATAGCCCAGTTTAGCAAGTTAAAACCTTGGAAAAACTTCAACGGGTTTTCACTCTGCACTACAACGAATCCATTATAAAATCAACTTGGTGTCCGTCACTGTCATTGAATTATTCCTCCTCAAAACAAAGTCAAGTCAACAATGGTCTCACAATAGCAATACAATAATCCAACACATCACTTGGCTGACTTTGACTGAGCTCAGGATGCAGTGACAATAAATGCAATGCCTCAAAGTGTTGCCTTGTACAATTACTAATCAAAATACACAATAAACAGAAATATTTCTCAGCTTGGTAATTACTACCTTGTGTTCTCCTCGCATTTAGCTTTCTCGCCTCCATCACTGGGCAGCATATGGGTTACTGTGCTTTTGTAATCCCTCTGCTTCCCTATGCCGGTCTGTGTGTGTGTGTGTGTGTGTGTGTGTGTGTGTGTGTGTGTGTGTGTGTGTGTGTGTATGTGTATGTGTGGATCTTGGGCTAAACATTAAGCGGATCCATGTTATCAGTGATGTCACTGTCACCGGCTGAGGTCGCGAACCAAGGGAGAGACCTAGGAAGCAAACCTGGACTTCCTGAGGAACAAATGTAGTGTGTATGTAGCACCGATAAAAGTATTGATCTCACAGTGTGAAACTGTGGCTATGTGAATAGTTTCATTTAAGCATACGGTAAGCAAATGTGTTGATGTGTGTTTAAGTAGGGCAGACTTGGAGTTATCAGTGAAACGCAGAAGCTGGGTGTGTCAGGGACGCTGCCCAGGCAATACGCATATTAATAGACGACAGATCCGACTGTAAATAACTTTTTTACATTTAACATTTACAGTGCATTAACGTTTTCTGTCATTTTTCTTTTCAATTTTGCTTTCCAACCTTCCAGCAATTTTGCATATTTTGGACATTTGCAAGGTCATATTTCAGACAAAATAGAATTTCTGCCAGATTAATATTTGTATATCATATTTCAGATTTACCTTTGATGTTATATTTGTTTGTCTTGTGAAAGTTTTCATATTTTCTGGCATTAAAATAAAACAAATTTGAGACTAAACTTATTCAAAAGGTTCTTAAGGTTATTTTTGGAGTTATAAATAACACACACATCATATTAGTGAGTGATATGTTCAGATTACAAAGTTAGGTCTGCATGTTAAGATATGTGACTTTGTACAGGAAATTTCTCAGTCACTTTGGTACATTTCTCAGATCAGAATTGAAATTCTCAAAACTACCTGTTCAATCTTCACATCATTGGGTCACTTGTGCACATCATAAAAGCAGTTTCTCATTTCTTTGAACAAGTGAAATGCAAATGCTTTGGTACATCCATGCAAAATATTATGTTCAATTCTCTGCTGTTTCCTACATTATCAATTGCTTATGTCATGTTGATCAAAATGTATTATAATGGGTCTCTGTTGAATAGTCTCATCCCCCACAACATTTAAGCATTAGTTCATAGCGTAAGTCTTTACATGCAAAATGGTTGAACAAGTTGTCATAGTACGTCAAGCATATTTCTATACATTTCCATTAGACTTTTTTTCTAAATCTGTCCTGAATTGGTAAATTGCTCCCAGGTGAATCTTGACTTTCTCTAACGAAGGTGCATCTCATGAACCATCAACTGGCAAGTATATATATATATATATATATATATATATATATATATATATATATATATATATATATATATATATATATATATATATATATATATATATATGTAGCCGGAGCACAACACAATGTTACAATGAACGTCAGGAGCTGTAGGAAGACTGCACTGTAATTCCTACAGCACTGCATGTACAGTTTTCCCCAAGGAGATTGTCCTCTGTTCACATTTCTACTTTTGTTTTTTTGTCTTTTTTCTTTGTGCTATGCAGTGCTGTCTTTTCCTTTCTGTATCGCAATGACATGGTCTGTCAACAAATTACAGTACAAACAGTAAAAGCGTGAATGTAAATCTTGTCCAGTCTCTTGCAATCAAACTCCCACTAAGGTGTAACCTACAATTTTCAATAATTGTTATCAAAACTTTAGCCATAGTTTACTTCAGAACATCTCTCCAAAGTACACTGTTATATTGACAACATGACTAAGCAATTTATCCGTACACAATGACACAAGGACTTGTCATTCTGATGGCACTGACATGTTCATTGACACAGATATTTACTTTTGAGAGATGAACTAAGGATTTTGAGCAAGAGACTTACTTGCAGGTAATCCATGGTGTTTTGCTATTTGTACGAATTGTTTTGAGAAATGCATTTACTGTTTTGCAAATGTCGAGGATGATTCGAGAAATGTACCAAAGCGACTGAGAAAAACTGTAAGACATTTATACCTTGTAAAGATTATTAGTCATTCATCTGCCATAATAAAAATAACTAATGGCAAGACTAAAAGCTGTCAACACATAAACACATTTATAAATATGGATGCAGAGCGTACAATGTAACCATAAAGTGTCCCTGGGAGCAGATGTCAGTCCTGACATGGTGCCACTGCTGGGTCCTGTGTGTTTGCTTTGTGTGTACTCTAATAAAACAGTTGGATGAATGGCGGACCCTCAGATCAGAGTCCAGTGATTCTAGCAAACACACCTTTGGGTCTGTGAAGGGTGACTGCATGGCTGTATGGGAGTCAATGACCATAACGTTATCGAGCTGACAAAGGTTGGACTCTTCACACAGTGGTGACCTGTGCTGACTGTGTGTGTGTGTGTGTGTGTTACATTGTTGCATAGCGAATTGTCACCAAAGAAAATTTGGTTAGGGAAATTAGCATTCTCACTCTCAGGGAGCACAGAGAGCCTCCACTAGTTGCCCTTTTCAAGGCGCTTATAATCAATGTTGAGTCGGTCAGTATGGTAAATTTAACCAACCTAAATTAGATTGAATTGAGATGAGAGGGGATGAGATGATGATGTGATGACAGAAGATGAGAAGAAATGAGATGTGATGAGAGAAGATAAGTTACAGAGAGGATGAGATGTGATGAGTTGTGAGAAGATTGGAGATTATGAGATGAGATGTGAAAAGGTGAGATTTGATGAGATGTGAGAAGATGAGATGAGACGAGAGGTGATGAAATGAGAGATAATGAGATGCGATGAGAGAAGATGAGAGATTTGATCAGAATCAGAATCAGCTTTATTTACCAGGTATGAAGACACATACGAGGAATTTTGCTTTGGATTATACATTGCTCAAAATGTGCATACTCATACAAAACAAACAACAAAAAACAATATATACACACTATAAACAGATGAGATCTTAGAAGATGGGAGATGGTGAGAGTGGATGAGATGTGATGAGAGAAGATGAAAGATGATGAGATGTGATGGGATGAGATTTGATGAAATGACATGACATGAGATTGGATGATAGATAGATAGATAGATAGATAGATAGATAGATAGATAGATAGATAGACATGAGATGAGTATATACAATATTAGCGCAAAGTTGAGATCAATCAATCAATCAATCAATCAGACTTTATTCATATAGCACTTCTCATGCATGAAAATGTAGCAGAAAGTGCTTCATACATCCCCCCAACACACACCCCAACACCCACCCCCCCACACACACACACACACACACACACACACATACACACACACACACACACACACACACACACACACACACACACACACACACACACACGCAATGCAATGATTGCACACACAGACATACACCCATAACACAATATCCCTTCCCACTGGCCCCATAAACCCATCCCTAAAACGACAAAAAGTAATTCATTAAAAAGAGGAACTGAGCTGAACCGAGATGAACCAAACTGTGGTAACGCCATCATAAGTGAGGAAACACCAGAGGCAATAAAATTATATATAAAAAACTTAAGGTGAGGTAAAGTGAATGGAAGTGAGTTGCAGTGAGAGTCAATGGGGTGAGGTGAGAGTACATGAAATGACACGAAATTAGGTCAAACCAAAAGATCAGTCAAAATGGGTAGTTCTCTCGCAATAATTTCTGTTTTTTAAATCATGAATTCTAATTTATCAACACAACATTCCCTGACAAATTGTATGCCACATAAAGGTATTGTAGTATAAAACGTTGGACAAGGAAGTGTAACAATATACACTTAATCGTACACTGTGTAGGAATTTCTCCCATCTAGCGGTGAAATTGTATTTTGCATTTAAACGAATAGTGCGCTCTAGCGCTTGGCTTTTTCAAATGTGTGTTGCAACTACAGTAGCCGTTATGTACCAAGAAGCTATGACAACATGTCTTCCAATTTTCGCTTTTTTGGCGACGAGGATTCCTTCTCCTGTGGCTCGGCATAAGTATAACCTTCTATTATGAACTAAAGCGCAGTGCAGGCTTTCAAATTTGCTGGGGCAGTGACAAGCGCTTCTCACTAATCTTCTTCTCCGTTTCAGCTGGTTTCAGTTGTGTGATGCTGGCTCTGAACGAAAACGCATTGTGGATTAGCTAGACAGGTAGGCTAGTGCTTTATGTCTCAGCGATTATAGTTTTTTAAAATGGCAGAACGACATGGAAGCCTCAAGGGGGTAAGCTTCCCCTCGGACCGCGAATCTCCTATGGCGCCATTTTGATGCTACAAAGCAATCACCCGATGTTAGCATTCCATTGACTGCCATTCATTTTGACGTCACTTTGACAGCGAGTAACTTTACATCTGAAGCGTTTAAAGACTATTTGTCCATTGTTTATTTCTAAAGAAACACAACAATGTATAAAAGGCTCCATTACCTTGTATCTCACGTTATGGCCCCGTAGCAGACGTTTTTGTAAAAATAGGCGATTGTGTCATAACCACGTGACTTACTGTTGCATAGTAGAGGAATTACCGTACAGTACAGGAGAAGCTCGCAGGCAGTTTCGACTTACATTAGCTGTTTAAGTTTAATTACTAATGTTAACTAGCATTTTAGTTAGCAATAATTAGCATGTGTCCATGTTATCTCCTTACATATACCTACGCTCTCCGTCTCTGCAAGATTGGGAATGATTGAGATTTCTCTTGGCACAGCTACCAGGAGACTTACAGCTTTCAGACAGGTTGCTCACGTCACATTTACGTCGTCTCTCTCAGTTGGAGGCTGCGCAGTAACGCTCAGCGCTCACCGGAAAACTGCTTCTTAGGGCCTTCACTGCTCTTCGTCCAGAGCAACGGGATCTGTTGGTCCATTCTTATATACAGTCTATGGGAAGCCTCCTTGGACTTGCCCGTCCAATGTAAGTACAGATAAGAAATTCTTCGCTTACGAGGATAAGTCAGATCATTGACAGAGGTAATTTTACATCAATTAAGACATAGTAATGAATGAAGACATTGATTTTAGCTAATCAAATACTTACAACACTACACAGTGTACCTTTAAATGCCAGAGGTGATCTTGCAATTTCTTTTTCCTGAAATCATCATGACTTTCATGCTGTGACAAGCCTGCAGACGAAACCAGATTTTATACCGAGATAGGCTTAAGTAGTAATCTAGTGAGACAAGATCACTACTTATGACTGAGAGCTGTACATGTTGTCTTCATCTGCTGAATGCGCCGACAAGACAACTCTGACTTCTGTTAAAGAGGTTGTTGAGGTTTTTTACAGGGAGCCAAGGATTTCACTGTTCACCTGGTGAGTGCTGAAATTTTAACTTTTTCTGTATTCTGTATTGTACATACTTACATGTAAATACACGACTAAACATACGTGAGAGAGGTATCAGTATTATTATCTAACTCTTGACAAGAAAGCACATGTATTCACATTTACATATATGCTCATTTGGCAGATGCTTTTGTCCAAAGCAACGTACAAATGAGGTACAATCCAAGCCACAGTAGATCAGATCTTTGAGTATAAGTGCTGCAACACTCAGCTGCATGTATTTTCCATATGGTCAAACCTTTGCTGTAACTATTTGATCCGTGAAATATTAAGGTCTAAATCACTTTTCTCTCTCCTTCTCTCCTCTTTGGAAATTTCAAGAACGTAAGATCTGCTGAAAATAAGGAGCAGTGGGAAAAACCAGAGAGATCACATTCATACCCATAATGGATTTGCTGAACAATACCACCGTGGAAATAAATGAAATTTGCTCATCGACCCACTACCTTGGACCTTTGATCCTGTCTGTTGTCATGATCATTGAGCTGATTGTGGGCCTGCCAGCAAACATAGTAGCCTTGTGGATTTTCTGTTTCCGCATGAAATGTTGGAAACCACACACTCTCTTCCTCTTTAACCTGGTTCTAGCTGACTTTCTGCTTCTCATCAGCGTGCCCTTCCGCATCAACAACTACCTCCGAGGGGGCTACTGGGTGTTTGGACAGGTCTGGTGTCGCATCAACCTCTTCATGCTGGCTGTCAATCGCTCTGCCAGTATTGCATTCATGACAGCTGTGGCAGTGAATCGCTACTTTAAAGTGGTCCATCCGCATCACTACATTAGCCATATGACTTTGACTCAGGCGGGTTGGCTCACAGGCCTGATGTGGATTGTTGTGATTGCCCTTCGGATTCCCCTGGTGGCCAACGACCTTCTCTACCGCCATGGCAACGTCTCCCTGTGTCGTAGCTTCAACTGCTACAATGTAACCCCTTTGGCGATAAAGGTACACTACGTGGCCTTCACTTCAGAGTTCTTCCTGCCCTGGTTCTTGTTGCTATTCTGCTCAGCCCAGATTGCCTTCCACCTGCACCAAAGGCGGATGGACAGGCAGAAGAGTGTACGGAGGGCCATGAGGGCAGTATGGGTGATTAGTTTTGTGTTCACCGTATGCTTTATGCCAAGTATCCTCACAGGCTTGGGTGGGGTGTGCATCAAGTATTTCCACCCCATGGACTGGGACACGTCTTACAGTCTGATCACCCAGCTCTTTGAGATGTGCGTCGGCTTCACCTACCTCAACAGTGCTTTGGACCCTGTCATCTACTCTTTCTCTAGTTCCATGTTTCGTGATGCCCTCAAGAGCTCACTCGGACACCTAAGCTTTGTGAATAAGAATGTCAGATCAGCCAACGACCATTAACAAAAATAATAAAATATAACGTCAATTTATAATGGATAAACTACTCCAGAACTAGGTCGTAGGTTCAACTGCCATTGTTGAAGAGGCTTGAGGGTTAGGGTTAGGATGCTGAACTACTCTGTAGGCAACCCAGAAGCAAAATGGAGGCCAGGACATCCCTACTATTATAAGGCGGTGCAACACCCAAGCCGTTTTGGACACCACCTAAGCCGAACAAATGTAAATTCAATGTGAGCATTTAAATGAATTTCCTCGGATTTAATTACTGTAGTTGCCCCCCAGAAGACTTCTCTAGAAAGTTTTGTCTTTAAGATTTTTGAGTGTTTTTATTTTATTTTTTATTATCTCCTCTAGCTTTTCCAATGTTTTAGACACAGATATGATAATTATATTTGTCCATGATGTGGAATTGCATTTATTTTATTGAATAATGTTACATTTTCTTGAGGGAGGGCCCCAAGCCCTCTGCCAAATATGTGCACCTAAGTCTTCCACAAACATAGGGAAACCACAGGCACGGCTTAAATATTTAAACTGCAGTATATGTATTTATATTTTAGATTGATGACCGAAATGCTGCAGGGAAGTGTGCTGATACAGTTCTGTGTTTGCCACTAATGGCCCTCATTTATCAACCTATCGTAGAAACCAGTGCAGATATGAGCGCAGAAATCCTCTTACGACAGGCTTCACGTGTAATTCATGAAACGTTCGTATCACACCAATCAGAGTGTAAGAATTGTCGTACATTGATAAATGCAGCGGCTGGAAACGATAGTAATTTAAATATCACGCCCCAACATATTCTCGGTTTTGAGACCTCGCCTCTACAATTTACGACATGGCGAGACGTAATCCGGCTAAGAAGCGGCACTTTTCAGAGGTGGAGATTGAAACCCTGATATCTCAGGTTGATTTACACTAACTTTGTAGATTTGGCAGCCTGAAAGCTGTTATTAAAGGCTGTAGAAAGAATGCGGAATGGAAAGAGATCACTGATGCGGTCAACAGTGTTAACTCGGACTCCAGTTGAAGTTCATTTAATGTATACATCCTTGCCATAGTAATATACAGGCTTATATTGCAATCTCTTAAGCCTACATGGTTTACGTATATATTTAAATAAACACACAGTAGCGGAGTTTATGCAGTGTCTTTTATTTTACTCTGTTTTTTTCATGAGTCAGAACCAGGTGCGTGTCTTCCGCCCCCCCCCCCCCCCCCCCCCCCCCCTCCCGTGCTGGACCACCACCCCGACCCTGTCTCCTGACAGCAGAGGGACTGGAAAAACAAGCCGAAATAACTCGGTCAATGGCAGAAATAAATCGTTCACTTGTGGCCATTAACGACACTTTAAAAGAGAACGAAAACCTGAAGAATAAATAAAAATGTTGTGCATCGTCATGTTTCCTGTATTGAGTAGGCTATCATTGCCAAACATAACACTATACCTTTTAAAAGCGAGGAATAATATCCCATCTCCTTCGTATAGCCCCAGTTGGGGCTGTGCTGGACACTGCTCTCTGGGCATCGGGTCGTCTGGCTCCAGAACCCCACAGGCTAAAACAATGTTGCAGACTTTTTCTGCCGTGTATAGTAGGGTCCCCCCGTTGATGCAAGACTGAGCCATCTATCTGCCCTTAATCAGTCCGATGGGGCGCTCCACCGTGGCCCGTGCGCGTACGTGTGCACTGTTGTACCGGCGAATAGAGGTATTTTAAAAGAGCCAGATCTGCCATTGCTGATAAGTGATCAACTGATGACTTCTTCTTCTCCTGTTAAACTTTTTATATGCTGCACCGCAAGTCCACACTGACTCCAAAACTTGCGTACACGAGTTCAGACCAGACGTGAGATTTTATCGCAGCCTACGTTCACGTTCAAATTGATAAATGCGGAGCTTTGCGTAGGAATCGGCGTACGCCCGTCCTACGCATGTTTTTGGTTGTACGCACGTTTCATAAATGAGGCCCACTGTCAGTCACTGCATTTTTAGAGGAAGCTTTGCTATTACTTCCATAACATCAGAATATAATGTGACCAGTGGAGTTCAATATGTTCAAATGTTCAATATTTATATTCAAACTGTATGGTATGGATATCAGTGTCAATATAAGCAATACAATGTTTGTTAAATTGTTGCATTGCATCTATTTCTTTCTATATAGATTGTCCACTGATGCTATTGTCAGAAGTATTTAGGATAATGCAGGGATAACAGTAATGTTAAATTAAGGAAAAGTAAAGGAAATAGCTCTTTAAATATAATGATCAATGCTCTCCTAATTGCAATGTGATTTATTGTCATTATTTAGTTAACAGTTTTATTATATTCAATCTCTCCTCAAATGTGCCCTTCCCATACATACTTGTAGCTGGATTGCTGATGCCTAATGTAACTACAAAACAACAAGTGATTTGTGGGCCTTATTTGATAAACAATGAAAGTAAAGATGATACCAATTCTTGCAAATTGAATAACTGTAATATGTTTGCAAAGACACTTTCCTTTAATACTGTAGGTACAGTTACAAACAGTAATGTACAATCCAAGTTGTGTTTAGACTGATAATCAGACTGAATTGCCATTTTGAAAATGATGTTAGTTATAGATACTTTATCGTCATCTTGGAGAAAATTTTTCTACAAATAAAGTGTTTTCTCCACATCCCAGAATAGATAGGCAGTGTAGCCAGAGCATACTCAAGCGCTGTGGAGATAGGTCTGACAGTGACTATCAACACCATTTGCCTTCTGTTTAGAAGAGGAGGATGTCACATCACACTACAAATACTGAATTGAATAGTGTTTTACTTTGAAAATATTAAGGTCTGTCTGTGTTTCCTCGTGAGTCGCAGTGGCTACGAGCACGACATCATTGTCCTTCTCTTTCAAGCCAAGCTTTATAATCAAGGTACAATCTGGCTCATGTGCTGCATTAAAGATAGGAGACCAGACGAGGTATTAGCGTAAAATAGGCATTTATTTACAGGAGCCACACTAAAAAACAGAAACATGTATGTCAGTAGTCAGTCATATTATAGGTGTGTGGAAACGTCTGTACCAAGCAAAACCAAAATGACAGCTGTGGTGAGGGAAGAGTGAACACTCTTTGAAAGGTGATGAGCTTTTATGTCCAACCATGTGGCCATAGACAGTATATAAGAATAGACCAACAGATCCTCTCTCTGGACGGAGACCAGTGAAGTATATTAGAAGCACTTTACCGGTGAGCGCTGAGCGTTACTGCGCAGCCTCCAACAGAGAGAGACGACGTAAATGTGACGTGAGCAACCTGTCTGAAAGATGTAAGTCTCCTGGTAGCTGTGCCAAGAGAAATCTCAATCATTCCCAATCTTACAGAGACGGAGAGCGTAGGTATATGTAAGGAGATAACATGGACACAGGCTAATTATTGCTAACTAAAATGCTAGTTAACATTAGTAATTAAACTTAAACAGCTAATGTAAGTCGAAACTGCCTGCAAGCTTCTCCTGTACTGTACGGTAATTCCTCTACTATGCGACAGTAAGTCGCATGGTTATGACACAACATAACATAACATAACGTGAGGTACAAGGTAATGGAGCCTTTTATACATTGTCGTGTTTCTTTAGAAATAAACAATGGACAAATAAAGTCTTTAAACGCTTCAGATGTAAAGTTATTCGCTGTCAAAGTGACTTCAAAATGAATGGCAGTCAATGGAATGCTAATTGGGGGTGATCGCTTTGTAGCATCAAAATGGCGCCATAGGAGGTTCGAGCTCTGAACCGAAGGTTACCCCCCTGGGTGTGGCTCATGAAGTTCAAGACGACGCTCTGCCTTGACCCAAATCCTACAACACAAAGAGCAGCCAGCAAAACAGACACACTTAGTGGAGTGGAGGGGAATTTGCGTAACATAGTATCTACATCTGATTCTATGTTTATTGGTTACTATAACCTTAATAGGTTTTCAAAGCTAGACGCAAACTAAGTTAGAATTATCTGTCTTTTCCTTTGTTGTCAAAAATGAAGGCAGTTCATTTCAAAACAATTAATGATATTTATCATATTTATACATGTAGTGAATTATTAAGAGTGAGGTTTAATTTTGATAGCAACAAATGTACATTTTGTCATGTAGATATTTAATCTCAAAAACATGGTTTGTATAGTTGTCCTTTTGTGAAGCTTTTCTGGGACAGAATCCATGAGCATGTAATACCTGTTTTTCAGTATCACATGGCAAAGTTTGGTATTTTTATGCAAAACAAGTTGAATATTTGCACAATAATGTTTTTATTATGAACATTTTATAGTCACAAATGTTTTTTTAAGGATACTATAAACTTTGTCGCTTTAGACAATGACTTAAAGTCTCAGTCTTTAAAAAAGATGGGAGAAAAGAAGTGCCTTGAGAAGTGTTGATTGACTTGAATTATATGTATTGATTAAAGCCCCTCCCTCCTATTTAATTTGAGTTAATTTGATCATTTATTTTAATTAATTTGTTATTGTTTGTTATTATTTTTTATTATTTTATGTTATTTTATATAGGCCTATTTTATTTATTTGTATGCAGCTAAGAATTATTTGTAAAATCTTAAGTGATGAAAATATTCCTGTTTTGTATTTGAAAGGCATTGAATGTCCCGTCCTATTTTGCCTTACTCTGCCTCTGATTGTCTTCCCCTTGTACTCTTACCCTAACCCTAACCCTAACAATACCAATCTCACTCCTTATGCCTAAACCCAGAGCCATAGAGATAGTAGTGTCTTTCTCTATCACTCTGCCTAAACCTAACCAAAGCTCCTCTGTTTCTAAACCGTCTCTGACCTAACTAATCCAACCAATGAAGGCAACGAGTACTAGCCAATCAGAGGCAGAGTAGGGCGGGACATTCCCTCGCCATCCTACGAGGTATGTCGTCACGGTCGTCACAATCAGCGGAGAGTAGCGCTGAATGACGCTGGAGTAACATGAAACTACTACTAATTGAATTGAAATGTTGTTCTATTATGACACCTCTCGTATTATTATTATTAACATTTTTTCTGCTCTGTCACCCTGCTGACACAATTTATTAGCGCGTCGTGTAACAAACAGCAATACTTTCACTATCATTTATTCTGCTATTGCCTTTTTGTATGTCGATATTAACGCAAACATAGACGTTTGGGTGGAACTGGTACTGGAACTATGGAACAGCGTTTAAAAAAAAAGTAAACTGAAACAAAGAAATATGTCATTTTTACTGCACGTTTATAAACCCAACTACGAGGTGGCTACAGTGAGCTCCAGTGGCGCAATCGGTTAGCGCGCGGTACTTATATGACAGTACATTGTAGAGCAATGCCGAGGTTGTGAGTTCGAGCCTCACCTGGAGCAATTTTTTAGTGTACTGATACCAAATGTTTTAGGCGAATCTACTTCATTGTATATTACAATTACTAGAAATCATACTCACAACGGAAATGTTGTTTGTGTCATTGTGACCAAATGAACTCAACCACAATAAGTACAGACGCAGCTAGAAATATAAATCACAAAGGCACTCTTACTAATAAACTGCAAGTCAATATAAATTAAAGAAAGACATTTTATATATTGACATTTTATATATTTTGGGAGGCAATGGAATACATTACTTGTCATTATTTTCACATCTGAAAACCCACCAAAAAAAAAATTAATATTTGGTGACATATCTGGAAAAAAACAAACATCTATAGTAGGTATGGCATGTATGATATGACTCATAGTATTCTTAACAGTACAAACTCTTAAGAGGTATTTAGTATTTCAACTTTACGGAAAACAGGGGGCAGTGTATCTCAATCTCTGCAAAGATCCAGTCTTTGAAAGTGTTGTGAAAAGTTGCGTCACTCGTGTACTTCTAGTATGCTGACTCTATATTTACATCATATCATTTACAAACAGTTTAAAATGGATATTACATGTTTGGATATCAATGATGTATGATGTGTTATTTGATATCCATTCAAAAATAAGGATATCAGAATTCACAGCATTCCTTTAAAATAATCTTCATCTAATATAACATGGTTTAAACCTCATGAGAGAAATGCAACAAAATATATATCTCATGACAGTGATTAGATCATGAGTCAGGGTGACAGAAACGTGTTACAGTAATAATGTTCAATAAATTTGTGACTTGACGTGTCCTACCACTAGGGGTCGTTGTTGCCCACTGTTTGGATGTGCTGATCTTTTATTTATTTATTTTTTTCTGACACAGATGTGACTGCTTGAATATGACTGGCTGTGTCTTCTGTTTGAATGAAAACAGTTGGTCCGTCTTTGCTCTTCCCACTATATGTATTCTGTGTGTGTGTTCTCATCTCTTACACATGCAGTTACATTTTACACAAGCCCACTTTAAAGATAATAAAGTGGGAACTGCTGCAAGACCTCCACATATGAATGTCTGAATGATTTCTTTTAGGTAATAAAAATGTGCCTTTTGGAATGTGTCATATGGGTGTTCCTGCATATATATATATATATATATATATATATATATATAAGTTGCAGAAGCAATTTTTCATCTTTCCATGCAGCCCTTTGCAACAACAAAAAACAAGTTGTGGGGATTTGAATGGTATTATGTATGCATGAATGGAAAGATGGAAAGATATGATTTGATGCAGTTCTCAATTCAACACACACACACACACACACACACACACACACACACACACGCGCGCACACACACACACACAGCCCCAAGGTGGATGAGTAAGATGCATGTCCCTGTCACAAGCTCAAGAACAGGGCTAATGTAGAAAACATGGTCTGGTTGGAGACTTTAACTCGCTCCATAATGATCACTTGAGGCCAGCTGCAATGTGCATGAGATCACCATTTTATGTGTGTGTGTGTGTGTGTTGAATTGAGGACTGCATCAAATCATATCTTTCCATATTTCCATTCATGCATACATAATACCATTCAAATCCCCACAACTTGTTTTTTTCAAAGGGCAGCATGGAAAGATGAAAAATTGCTTCTGTGTGTGTGTGTGTGTGTGTGTGTGTGTGTGTGTGTGTATAAGAAAGTTGGTTTGGGTGAAAAGAGTACTCTATTAGTTAGGAGTATAGTTTTCGTGGGATGGGGAAAAGGACACTGACTCATCTGCTGTAAACACACTTTTTTTCATCACCGTGCCATATACTTGTTTGTTCAAACAGTTGGAGGAGTTTTTCAATTTTGCTTTCAGTGTTGTCTTTCCTCCCCCTACTCCCATTGCTGATTTCTCTCCCCTCACTTGGCTCCCAGCTTGCTCACAAGATGTACTGCATTTGTGTATGTTAGAATCAAAGTGAAAGTGCAGACCAAGTAAAATGGTGCGTAAAGTATGAACTTCAATCAATTATCATTATGAGACAGCACCCATTGGCATGCTGCATTTTACTGTATGTAATAAAGGAAACAATGACGAAAAAGACATTAGAAAAGTCATTTTATATTAAAACTATTACTCAGCATGGTTTATACAAAACTGTTAGCATTTCGCCTACTGTGACGTAGAAAATGCTAACATTTGAGCATAAACAATCGGACCTACTGCATCTCAACATAGTGTGTGTGCTAACGTTTTATCATGGTGTCTGTTCTCAATCAACATAGCATATTCTAAAATATAATGTGTGGTGTGCAAACGTGTTAGCTCAGAGCATACTGTCTCTCAACATTATACCAGTCTAGCATGGTGTCTCTCAACACAGTGTATGCTTAAGTGAATGCATGGAGTCAACTGTGGGCTAAACTGGGTTTAGTATTGGTAATACAGTAAGGTTCATATTACAGTTTTTTTTCCAACTGCTTACACACAAAATCTTTTCATGTCACACCATTTTTGGAACCTCTCACTCAAAGTGCAAAACTACACACCAAATCTCCAAAACCAGAAGCTATTTCTCAGCCTTTCATCCAGCGTTCAATTGCATATAAAACTAATTTTTTCTAAACACTACACACAATTCTCTAACTAAGACACAAAAATCTAACAGGAAGTGACTTGCTTTCCTTTTCCAAACACAACCAATCAAAATGCTACACTTATTTACCAGGGCACACACACACACTCACACACACACACACACACACACACACACACACACACACACACACACACACACACACACACACACACACACACACACACACACACACACACATTTGAATACTTTTATTTGGATCTACAAGGAATCACAAGAAAACATACAAGATCCAAATACTATGAGAAGCGTCATTGATAAGGTGACAGATCTACATGGACACATACTGTTACAAGTCTTTCATTTTCAACACATTAAGGATAAACAAAACCTCTCCGTCTCCATATCTGCCTGCTCCCTATGATGGCTGAAACAGAGCAACATTTTGCAAGTCTTTTTGCCTCCTTTTTTTGCAACCCCCCTAGCTGCATCCCCCTGTCCACATTCTTATGGACATGTCCCAGACTTCCAAATACCAGAGTTATTAATTTACATTTGTATCCAAGTTGGTGAATGATATTTACCAAAGATTGATATTTCAATAATTTTGAATAATAGCAAATATCCATATACAAATCAAAACAGCAGCCCACCTCAAAAATACTAACAGACTTCATAACCTCATTTACGATTACAATGTCAGGAGTGTTTGGGATGTTTTTGAAGTAGTCACTGTCAGATGTGTTATGATGGAACCAGTTTAGTTTTACAGTGCTGTGCTTGTAGATCTTGTTATCATGTCCATAGTTTATCTTTCGCAAATCCTTTGCAACCAGATCAACCAGACGGTCATGTCTGGCCACATACAGTCCTTTATAATTGTAGCATCCGTTTAGTATGTGTGCAACAGTTTCATTTTCCTGTTGAGTTGGATGTAATATGCAGTAGGGTTGGTACTTTGATGGGTACCATGTTGCCAGATTATACCTGGTTGAAAAACACTGTAATCTTGCTTTAATCATGAATATTAGGATATCGGCTGAGATTGAGGGGTTTGTCAGGACAGAATGAAATACAGAGTGGTCAGCAAACTGGAGTAATGAGAGTTTTCCTTGCAGTCTGAGACCCGTCCAGTGCTGTCCATTTTGGGTCTGTCTAAGGTGAACAATTGTGGCTCTTGCATGTTTAATCTGTATCTGGTGAGATGTATTTTCTTCATTGAGGATCGCCAGGGTGGAAACCAGCGGGTCGGTGATTATGTTGTCTTTAAGAGCGACTGCTGCTCCGTCGGGTCCCAGCCAGGACAGCTGGAGTCCTGTACGGTGACAGAGATCATTTAAATCCAGCCAGTCAGAGCGCACTCCGATTCCGGCTGCTCTGCTGTATAGCTTTCCGTTTTACTTTAGTTTGAATCCAAGAAACTGGGGCTCGTTTGTGGAAGCAGCAGGTATTTTGCGACGCTGTAGATGTAAGAACAGCGATTAGCGTGATAGCTCTCTAACAGTTGTATCATCATCATTGTTGAGCATGTTGAGAAGGTGCCCTGTTCTGGAAGCGGTGTAAAGCCATTCGATGTTTGGAACGCCGAGACCCCCGTCTCTGCGCGGCTGGAAAATGTCCCGAGTTGTACGAGTATTGAGACAGAGCCATTTCCTCACCAGCTTCACCGTTTCACTGTTCATGGCCAACAATGTGTGTTGTGGAATATGTACGTTCGGAAAAAGGTGTTGGATTTTAGCCACTGCAATCAGCGTGATAGCCTCGATTTTCATCATTATAGGGAGGGGGTCAGAATCAATCAGTCCAAGTCTTTGGGTGTACTCGTGACACAGTCCTGTGATCTGTTCCTCCCAATCACCACTGACATTAAATTTATGACCCAGATAAGGATATGTCTCGTGGCGTTCATACAGTCGGATAGGTTTCCGCATTATTGAAAAGGCGGTGGGAATGTCAGACTTTGCTTTATACCATCTGTTTCCTCCACTACATCTTTCATAAAATGCAGCACATTTTGTGTGTTTGATGTCCAAACCTGACCACTCTGTGAACTTATCTGTGCACACACACACACACACACACACACACACACACACACACACACACACAAACACACAGTGCGTTTCACTATCTTTGTGGGGGCCCGTCATTGACATAATGCATTCCCTAGCCCCTTACCCTAACCTTAACCATTACAACTAAATGCCTAACCTTAACCCTTACCCTCACCCTAACCATAACCTAATTCTAACCCTAATCCTAAAACCAAGTCTTAACCCTCAAACAGCCCTTTAAAGTTGTGGGGTCCAGCATTTTGGGCCCCACAAAGCTGGTCGGACCCCACAAGTATACTGGATTCCTGGTTTTTGGACCCCACGAATATAGTTAAACGAGAACACACACTCCTCACGTGCAAACACATTATGCTTAACAGAACACTAACCAATCACTGCTTTAGAATAGGCCCAAAGGTCAGATTACCTGTTTTGAACAATACACACCTACACACACACACACACACACACACACACACACACACACACACACACACACACACACACACACACACACACACACACACACACATTCTTTATTCTAAAAATTATACCTTTGGTTTACACACATTTGTAGTTTTCTTGTTTCATGCTGCTTTATACAACACTGTGCTACTCTTACAAACATGATGTTTTGCCCAATAAATATTTTCAGTTTTACTCTAACATGGCATTGTTGTTTACACACACACACACACACACACACACACACACACACACACACACACACACACACACACACACTCCTCACATGTGCAAACATATTATGTCATAACTGAACACTAACCAATCACTGCTTTAGTATAGGCCTATGTCTATCTACACTGTGCTACTCTTACAAACGTGATGTTTTGTCCAATAAATATTTTCTGTTTTACTGTAACAGTGCATTGTTGTTTACAGTGCACTTTTCAACCACTCTCAGCAGATTACTTTCACTCTAGAACATTGTAAATGTAGATATAGGCCTATGAAAGACAAAAGCGCTTTAGATTTAGAACAACAGTGTGTACATGGTATATCCAAAAATTTACTATTATGAAAAAAGTGTTTGCCATTTGATGCAAATGCTTCATTTTGACATGTGTTTCTGGCATTTTGAATGCAATGTTTTTCGTTTCGAGATGTGAGGCATTTACTATTTTGTGTGTGCAGTTTTGGGAATTGTATGTAAAAAAAAGAGACATAGTTTTGAAAACGTGTGTTGGAAAAAACTGCAACTAACACATTCCACTTGGGACACGTCTGTCTGTGAAGTGGGTCATCATATCTTTAGCTATACAATAGCTTTGGTTGTGTTTGAATATACAGCCCGCTGACCCATTTCATTCTAATGGAGAGGAGTAATTGGGGTGTGTGTGAGTGTGTGCATGAGTATGACGGATAGTGTAATTAAAAGAGAGAAATTGTGATTGGACAATGGGAAAGGAAGAGTGGAATTGTGTGAGATGATGAGAAAGAACATAACAATCTATGTGTGTGACGAAAGAGAGAGCTGAGAATAAACAGAACCCAAAGGCACCGTAACTGCAAGTCTAGAGGTGTTGGGGCAATGACTGTTCTCATATCTCTGCACGAATCTGGCCTGCAGCATTAATCACCTCCTCTCATTATCCAGCCATGTTCATGCACACACACACACACACACACACACACACACACACACACACACACACACACACACACACACACACACACACACACACCCTTAGTGCGTTTCACTATCTTTGTGGGGACCCGTTAATGCATTCCCTAGCCCCTTACCCTAACCTTAACCATCACAACTAAATGCCTAACCTTAACCCTTCCCCTCACCCTAACCATAACCTAATTCTAACCCTAATCCTAAAACCAAGTCTTAACCCTCAAACAGTCCTTTAAAGTTGTGGGGTCCAGCATTTTGGGCCCCACAAAGCTGGTCGGACCCCACAAGTATACTGGACTCCCGGTTTTTGGACCCCACGAATACAGTTAAACGAGAACACCCTCTCACACACACACACACACACACACACACACACACACACACACACACACACACACACACACACACACACACAAAACACTGCAAAATACCATTAATCAATGTAGTCTTTCACGATTAAAATATGGTTTTATTTGATAAATGATAAATGCACTAATGGATCAACTTTTGATGAATTGCTTCCCACAAAAGCATTTTGTGTCAAAAGGTTTGTAGGAGAATATACAGTACATGCATTGAAATTCCTATCAAATTTAGCATAAACACAGATTTCGTAATGACTGTAGAAAGATTGAGCCACAACTCCAAGCTTTAATGCAGCATTTCAATGTTTTCAAAGGCGTCCTGCAACAGTATATTAAGATCTTTAGATTCAAGTCTGCCCCTGACCCGTTTCAAACCACACAGCCATGTGTCACAAGCTATAATTCACATCTGCCTTTGGTTAGCACTGAGTGCTCACTCACTATCTAGCTGTCTAACAGCTCCCAGGCCCAGCTGTTATGCATTGTTGCCTGTAGGCTCTGCTCATTATGTGTGAAGGTATAATTATTATCATTGTTAGTTTTTTTTCTTTCTTCCCCTTTCTACTGCTCGCTCAAGCCTGCAGCGACTTCGCTGATGAAGCAGCTGTCACATTGCAAACAAGTAGTGATGTCATTTTGCCCGGACAAACACCAGCAAACTTTGAGGTCAAAGGTGTGTCTTGTCAGAAGGGGAGATGTGTGTGTGTGTGTGTGTGTGTGTGTGTGTTGGATACAACCTACAGCCAGGGAGTTTTAGAATTTTGAGAAAGACTTGTGATCATGTTTTATTCCTAGGATACCAATTATGTGACTGTTCTTCAAGTGTGGGAATTTTGAGGGTCATTTGGTGAAGAATTCCCAGAGGTCTCATTTACATTTTTTAACCTCCACTTTTTAACCTGTGAAGATCTCTCACACTTCATCATCATCATTATCATCATCATCATCATCATCATCATCATCATCATCATCATCATCATCATCTAGGATGCAAGTGGTCAGGATAGCATTGTGTGTGTGTGTGTGTGTGTGTGTAATTGTGTTACAGGCTGTCCACACACACATACGAATATGGAAAACAAATCAATGTGAATGGGACGAAATTGAAAGACGCTCAGCATCACTACAGGGTAGTCAACTTCGTATGTTCCAGATTACAAGAGGGAAGGCTTTAAGGAAGAAGACCAATGGGTTGATTTACCAAATACACGTCTGGTTAACTTCCCCACCTCTGATAAAGAGCAGCACACAGCCTTTTTTTGGGAACCTTCCTGGAATAGCTCTGATGCAGTGGATGAGACGGGGATACAGCTCTACCTCTGCCCAGATGGCTGTGGTTGATATAAGATGATTCACTTTATGCTGCATATTTCTAGTGTAAAGGTTAGAGAAATAGTAGTTAGCTAGGGCTCAGAGCAAAAACTGCACTATAATGGAACAGCCTTTATTGGTGTGGGAGAAGAGAAATACAATCCAGGAAGTACAGTTTAAAGGTCCAATGTGGAAATTTCTCCAATCTACTGTTGAGATCATATATCGCAATCAACTCTCTCACACCACGCAGTTTAAAGTAGGTATTACAGCTACGGTAGCCTTCATGCTTCAAAAAGCCGGTCTCTCGCTCTTTTCAATATCCTTTTTCTTTTTCTGGGCAAAGAAGAAGACCTGAAATTTGGATTTTGAATACGTGCAGTCCTCCTTGTTTCCTTGTTAAAACTTGCCGGGGCCGGGAAGCTACGATAACCATTAGCAGCATTAGCAGCACCTGTGAGTTTATCATGTGACAGCGAAAACGCGGTATGTCCTGTATGTCCCTTACCGGCTAACGTAGTTCAAGACGGTGCATGAATATGGAGCGTCTACCCCAGTTCATTCATGCGAATGCAAATGTAAAATTTCAAGCCAATAGGAATACTTGGAATTAATGGTGATGGTAAATATTCATGACAAAGGACAAGTTTGTGAACGGGCGACACAGATTTTGATAATGAACAACTAAACATTTTACACACTGGACCTTTAAAACAACATATCCATGATATGTAAGGCTTATCTGACAACAGACGTCTACATAGTGGTTTATGATACTATGAGACAGTATTTTTTAACACTGGAAAGTTATCCAAGTGACATGGATTTTATTCTTCGCTGGGATGATTGTGAGATAAACCTGGCTCACCTGGTGGAGTGGGCGCCCATGTGTGGAAGTTTGCTCCTCGATGCAGCAGCCACGGGTTCGGCTTCGCCCTGCTGCCCTTTGCTGTATGTCATTCCTCCTCTCTCTCCCCTTTCATGTATTCAGCTGTCCTGTGTAGATGGAGGCCTAGAATGCCCAAGAAATAATCTTAAAAAAAACAAAATAATTCCAGGTAATTTACCTGGAATGTGCATTTGCACAAAACAGAATGAACAATGCAGTATGCTGCCAGCAGTGTTGTAGTCGAGTCACCAACTGTGGAGTCTGAGTAGCGTCTCGAGTCCCTAGTGTTCGAGTCCGAGTCAGAGTCCGAGTCCGAGTCCAAGTCCGTGTCACCAAAGAAGAGTCCGAGTCGAGTCACCATTACCTGAGTTCGAGTCCGAGTCGAGTCTCGAGTCCCCAGTGTTCGAATCCAAGTCGAGTTGTCAAGGTTGAGTTTGTGTTGAATTCCAAGCCTGCCTACATTTCTCCACTCTGACACCTTTAAAGAGCTGATATACTAATAAAGGAGGGTCTACATTAAACAAAAAATGGCACCACTGTCACAATTACAAAGGGAGTTTATTTACTGACTTTTTTTCTAAAAAACATTTAGTGGTGCTCTTTCCAGCATTGGATATAAAATCTGTGTAGGCGAACTTCACGATCCGGGGCACATCTCTCTGCATTTCCCAAATGTGAACATGTAGTAGGGAGCCCGCAAATCATGCACTACAGTTTCATATATCATTAAAGCTGCAAGCAGCGATGGACGGGCCCTCGCTCCTCTGCGCGTGTCGGGGTTACCGGCGGTCGCCACTCCTTGCGACCGTGCACATGCGTGACACTCAGACACTGCAAATCGTCACCAAAGAAAAGGGAACTCCCTGCTGAGTTCAATGATACGTCACACAAGACTCTACGTCATACAGTTCATTAGCAGTGACAGGGGCCGTGGCCAAAGCATAGGGGTTGGGGCAAACCTTTACCAATTAAAAAGAAAGTCTCTGCTGAGTTCATTGATACCTCACATAAGACTCTACTTTAAACGGGTCACCAGTTATGAAAGGGGGCGTGGCTTAAGCATAGGGGGGCTGGACAAACCATCACCAATGAATAAGGAACTATCTGCTGAGTTCAATGATACCTCACACAAGGGTCTGCCTTAAACTGTTAAAATGTTATGAAGGGGGCGTGGCTTAAGCATAGGGGGCTGGCCAAGGTGTTGGGATGGTACAGACCAAGTTTGAAGTCTAAAGTAAGTTAAAGTATAGCACCTTAACTTTTAGGCCTACTTCCTGTTGCCACTAGTGGGCGCTATGACTTTAAGTAAATATCAGCCTTTATTTGTCCTCAGGGTTGGACTCTTATGAATCCTGAAAAGTTTCAAGCCAATTGGACATTGTACACTCAAGTTACACCCACTTCCTGTTTTGATGGCGAAACGCACAAAATGGCCGCCCCGCACAAACCATCAACAATGAAGAAGGAACTCTCTGCTGAGTTCAATGACACCTCACACAAGACTCTACCTTAAATGGTCCAAATGTTATGAAAGGGGGCGTGGCCTGAGTACGTGGGCGTGGTTAAAGTATAGGGGGCGGCTCAGTATCACATGTCGACCACACATTATAAGTTTCATGTAAATCGGATGATGTTTGTCATATAAGGCTGATTTTCTGTTGCCAGTGGGGGGCGCTATGACCAAAAGTAAATATTGGCCTGTATATGTCCTCAGGCCTGGACCCTTGTTGATTGTGGGAAATTTCAAGCAGATATGACAATGTACACTCAAGTTACAACAACTTTGTTCATCGCTAAACACTCAAAATGGCCGCCACGTCACGCCCACACCGTTTGACGAAAAGTTTTTTCATCTTTCAGGTGTTGAGATGGTACAGACCAAATTTGAAGTCCATCGGATGAAATCTCTAGGAGGAGTTTGTTAAAGTATAGCACCTTGACTTTTAGGCCTACTTCCTGTTGCCACTAGGGGGCGCTATGACTTTGAGTCAATTTTTTCCGGTAAATGTCCTCAGACTTAGACCCTTATGAATCATGAAAGGTTTCAAGCCAATTGGACAATGTACACTTGAGTTACACCCACTTCCTGTTTTGATGGCGAAACCCACAAAATGGCCGGCCCGCCACGGCCATGCCCTATGACGAAAAGATTTTCTTTTAATAACTTTTCATCTTTAATGTCTTAAGATGACACCGATTGAATTTGAAGTTGATCGAATGAAATCTCTAGGAGGAGTTCGTTAAAGTATGACATGTGGAAATGGCCAAAATCGCACTAATTTGGAACTTTGAATTAAAAATGGCGGACTTCCTGTTGGGTTTAGGGTATGGCTAAAATTACGTTTTTTGTACGTCTTGACATGCTACATATATGTACCAAGTTTCGTGAGTCTACGTTAAACGTACTGCAGGGGGTCTATTTATTTAAGTTTGTAGGGTGCGCTTGCGAGCCATTTTTGTGCGCCTATTCCCGAAACCCTTAAAATACGTACATTTTCACCAGACTTGATGCCCCCGCCAATTTTGGTGAGTTTTTGAATATGTTAAGCCCCTCAAAAAGGCAATTCATTTGCCGTAATAATAATTCCTTCAGTTTCAATAGGGCCTTCGCCGCTGTCGGTGCTCGGGCCCTAAATATCAATTCCTTTGTTACGAGAGTAGTGAAAGTAAAAGCGAGAATGCAGCGTTAAGTGAGTGACGTCAGTGAGCGAGCGGTAGCGGTGTCTGACTGAGAAGCGTATGTGTGGCTGTGAGGAAAAAGCGAGAGAAAAAAAGAGATCCCAAAGACGATGTAAAGTGAGTTAACAGATAACAATAAACAAGAAGCTTCTCAAGACATAGTGGCTTGGAGCAGTTAGTGAACAGTGTTTTCTGTTGGAGATGGTAAGTCCCTTTGGGGTGGACTTTGGGATTTTTCACTTTGTAAACCTCTAACATGCACAAAAAAGATATATAACACAATAAACAAAAGGGAAAAGCCAAAAAGCATAATATGAGCACTTTAAATAAACAGAGCTAAACATGTCCTGAAACCGTAAACTGCAATAAGAATGCCATACAAACTACACATACAACGGCTACAATAAAGGCTGTCACTTACTGCTCACTCGATAATAAACTGCCAATATTAACTTATCTACCGTATATAATATAGTTATAACTTACTTGTGGTCACTGATGCACACGAACACCAACTGAAACTTAACTTATTAAACTGAAACTGAACTGAGCCAGGGCATGTTACAACATGTTGGAAAAGGGGGTGTGGCCTGAGCGAACACTCGCTGTACATGCTCTGTCCATGCTCACATCACTTGAGCCTTTTTGCACAGCCGCCCCATAATTCACGGAATTATCTCCTGGAAAGGCTCAACTATCCACAGGAGCTATCGTCAAGGCATTCTCTGAGATGGTCGGCAACTCAATGAGCTTGGCCACTGGTCTAGTGTAGGTCCTCTTGTCCACTTGCACCTCAGCAGTCCTCACTTTACCATCGACACTCCTAATGGTCTTTGTTACTCGTCCCAAGTGCCACAGCGCACAAGGTAACCTTTGGTCGATTACCATCACCACCGTACCAGCAGTGAGGTTCTCAGTGTCCTTCACCCATTTCTGCCTTGACTGCAACAAAGGTGAGTAGTTCCGTATGAAATGGGTCCAGAACTGGTTAGCTAACACCTGACTGTGCGGCCATCTTCTCCGATTGAGAATCTCAGACTCAGCGTACACCACTTGAGGAAGCGAAGAGTCAGGCCGCCCCATGAGGAGGTAGTTGGGGGTTACGGGATCCACATCGGCTACATCTGTCGACACTTAGCCCAGTGGCTCGGTGTTGAGGATTCCCTCTACCTCAATCAGAACTGCCTGCAAGACTTCTTCTGTCACTGTCTGTGCTCCCAGAGTAACGTAGAGTGCGGCCTTAATGGATCTGACCAGGCTCCACCAAAGTGAGGTGCATTTGGTGGGTTGAACTGTAAATGGATCTGGGGCTTAGCCAACTTGGTCTGCAGCTCTTCGCACATGGCCTCAAACTTGCTTTGAGTCGTGCTCCCCTCTGCGGAAATTGGTCTCACAGTCAAAGAGAAGCTTGAAGGGAGTTCCCCGTCTAGCCACAAACCTTCTGAGTGACATAAGGAACGAGTTGGTGTCCATGTTGGGCAGCACATCAAGGTGGATGCACCTGGTGGTCATACACATAAAAACTATTCCCATCTTTTTTCTGTACCCTGACCTCGCTTGACCTGGAACGGGCCAAAGCAATCTATTCCTGTCGAATAAAATGGAGGCTTCAGGAGGTGCAGACGACAAGGGGGTTAGATCTGCCATGCCCAGCTGCTTCCCAGCCGGTCTTGGAGCCCGAAACAGGAAAAGTGTATCATCTTACATCTAATTTTTATAACCTATTTAGTCAAAAACTTCATCCAACATCTGAGTCACTTTTCATGAATGCTCAAGTCCTGAGTCGGAGTCCAAGTAAAAGTCATCAGTCCGCAAGTCCAAATCAAGTCACGAGTCCGGAGAATAGACTCTCGAGTCGGACTCGAGACAGAGTCCAGGACTCGAGTACTCCATCATTGGCTGGCAGGTGATGTTTATTTGCACTGTGGCAAAAGTTCAACCAGGTTCAACTGTTTTGTTGGGGCCCTCTCTGTTGGGATTCTTACTGCCAAAACAGTTGTCTCATTGAAATGATTGAGAAGGCCGTGTGTGCACAGTGCTAAAAATGGCTTTACTACTTCAAGTCAACAACTACTGCCAAAGTTCAACGAAGCAAGATTTTTACCTATGAAATGAGAGGAGACATTCCCAGGTTTGTGTGTGTCTATATTATTATGCAGAAGGATATTTTAAGATCAATCTGACAATATATATGCTGAAATACTATGTACGTCCTAAGGGTAAATAAAGGCCAACAGTCTTTTCTATATTGGTTTGCTTTGTCAAGTTCTACAGGCACTAAACAGTAAAAGAAAGGTTGCTGGTTAATGTGGTGTGTGCTGCACATTCTCTCTCAGGAGAAATGGATAGTGAGTACAGCAGCAGGTGGTAGCTAGAACAGTTTTCCAAGTTTTACGTGTCCTAAAACCTGTGCTGGGCACGATGAGCCAAATGCACTTAAGAAGAGTGTGTAGTGTGTGTATGTGTTGAGGACAAGGGTGTGTAAGGCAAGTTGGCTGTCTTCCCTGCTGCACCTCCTTAACCTAATTAAACATCCCTCCAACAACCTGGCTCCTTTGCCAACTCCAATCACACAAACACACACACACACACACACACACACACACACACACACACACACACACACACACACACACACACACACACACACACACACACACACACACACACTTCCTGGAAATTACAGTGGTTTTAAAGGATTTGCATCACTTCACTCTTCATTTACCAACTCTATGGTTGCAACATGTATGAATCAGTGTTTGTTTGTGTATTTGCACAATAAAATCAAGACAACAATAACGCAAAAAAATGAATGGGCTCATTCCCTTGTTTTATATCAAGGATACATGTACTTAAAACTTTACAGCAAACTATTGCAGCATAGCCTGAACGTTGGACTTGAAACTCCTTCACTTTTGAAACTTCCTATATTTTCCCAAGCTGAGGCTTTCATTTGTCAAGTATAAAGAAAAACAGCATGGGGAGTATTATCACCCCAGCCAGAGATTTAGTTTGTATTCCAGCCTCCACCCCTCTTTTCTGGCCTGGCGGGGCCTAGTGAACGACCACATCCTCTACTGCGCGCCTGCCCATCCAGATAGATGTCACAAATAATGGGGGGAGCGCTGGGAGTGTTTGATTTATGTGTGCTCAGAGCCCTCTGGAAGAGGAAGAGTGTGTGACCTGATGGAGGGTCAGGATCCCTAAAAGGGTCCTTCCTGAGAGGCTGAGCCAAGCAGCATTCTTGGCTGGACTGACCTGAACTCATCACAGAAAGAGAGAGGAGAGCTTTTATATGTTGTTAGCACCGATGTGTATTTGTCTAGCTTTCACAGTTGTCTCTCTGACTGTTGTTGACTGTTCTTTTACCATGAATAGTTTCCATGTGCAGATAAACGTTTAACACACACACACACACACACACACACACACACACACACACACACACACACACACACGCGCACACACACACACACACACACACACACACACACACACACACACACACACACACACACACATGCGCTTCCCTCTGGTCACCATGACTATGTGTATTTGCTGCTTTGTTGCTACGACAAACATTGCAATCTTCATTTTTGGCATGAGCCAGGTGTGTTTCATCAATCCTCCAAATGCTTAATATGGACTCAATGATTTATAATGCGTTCATTGTGTCCGTATTGCTCACTCCGTAACAATCACAATGTGAGTCAGATATGGATGGTATAATTAACAGAACGATGGAGTTCGGCTTCCTTTGATAGAGGAAGCTGACTGTCTGATCCTGCGCCAGTGTGATTGTGTACTCTACCTGCTCGGCCAGCTTAACGTCACTGCGGCCGGAAAAGGAGGAAAAGACGCCTGATTAGTGTGTTTGTGTATTTATTTTGTGTGTGTGTGTGTGAGAGAATGTGTGTATTTGCTTGTCTGTTAGTGTTTGCCTAGGCAAAGTCATTGGCGTGTCTAAGCATATTTTAACACATGTTTACATGACTGAATGTATAATCAGTTTTTTCTCATTTTGCATTGTGCAATGTTTGAGCCAGGATTATGGAACAATTGGGCAAAGGGATGTTGTAGCGATGGTATATTTGATGTTGACATTGATGTTTTAAGGAGTTCATTGGCCCAAACCCTGTGTGTAACTGAATACATGCGTGATTCAAAAATACAGGCCCCCATATTCCTCCCCCTTCTCTCTGTCTTATGGGTTCTGCACATGCCTCTATAAGTGTCTCATGTAGGCAGACAGGGCACAACCAAGTGTGTGTGTGTGTGTGTGTGTGTGTGTGTGTGTGTGTGTGTGAGTTTGTGCGTGTGCGTGCGTTTGTGCGCATTAGTCCTGGGTGTTGTGTGGATCTGTCGGCGCCCAGCCTATCGCTCCCCGTGGGCACATGAAGGGCGGTGTGGTGGCTGGGGGCTGGGAGCTGCTGACATGACCGCCCAGTTCAAAGAGATGGAGCAGGAGATGGAGGCAGAGAGCGAACAGAGCGGCCTTTATATTCACCTTGGCCAAGCCTGGGAAAACTTTGCAGCCCCCTGTGTTTGCCTGTTACAGGCAGGGAGGCAAGTGGACTTACAGGTGCTGTATATAGCGCTGCTCAGGCTGTGTGATATGCCAGACTCTGTGATCTGTCGTGAAAAGCTCAACAATATCCCATGTATTTCACCGAGAGCTGAGGGCTGACGGATGGCACGGAGTGCAGTCTAGTGTGTGAACATTTCATATTAGGTCTGTCTAAAAACTTTGAAAATGTGAACTTTCCATCCATCAGAGTCTGAATTGATGCTGAGGCTGAAAAGTCTTCTGACTCCACCTCGCCATCTGACCCCTGACCTCCATCTATGCCAATATTTTTGGTGCTAGTTCACCTATTTTACTGTTGCACTTACTGCCATTGCAAATTCAATATTACTGTAATTTACTTCATTAATCAGTGAAATGGTTATAAAACAGCCAGCAATAACCAGGGCCATTTCTACATGTACTCGTCTTTGCCAAGGGGGAACGCGTAGCTCCTATGGCGCCATTTTGATGCTAATAAGCCATCACCTCCCGTTAGCATTCCATTGACTGCCCTTCATTTTGGCACCACTTTGACAGCGAACAACTTTACATCTGAAGCGTTTAAAGACTCTATTTGTCCATTGTTTATTTCTAAAGAAACACAACAATGTATAAAAGGCTCCATTACCTTGTACCTCACGTTACGGCTCTGATTGTGTCATAACCAGGCGACTTACTGTCGCATAGTAGACAAATTATCGTATAGTACAGGAGAAGCTTGCAGGCAGTTTGGACTTACATTAGCTGTTTAAGTTTAATTACTAACGTTAACTAGCATTTTAGTTTGCAATAATTACCCTGTGCCTATGTTATCTCCTTACATATACCTACGCTCTCGGTCTCTGCAAGATTGGGAATGATTGAGATTTCTCTTGGCACAGCTACCAGAAGACTAATGCCGCGTTCTATTTACCACGGAACTCGTTTTTTACGAGGTCAAAGTCGTAAACACGCCCCCTGACCTTGTATTTACGAGCTCGGAACTCATACAACCTCGCAGCAGCCAGAGTTCAAAATCCAACATAGCTGCCCCCTGTATCAACAGTTGTGAAAGCTGCAGTAACATAAAGTTATAAGCACTTCTGTCTCATTTGTGTCTCACTAAATCAGTTGTTCACACAGGCATGTCCAACTTCTATCTGTGGACATGTTGTTATGCTGTTTGCATGCACAAAAAAATGGCGTAATGCGTTGTTATCAACTGGTTGCTAACAATAGCTAACCGGGCTAGAGCTAATGAAAACAATGAAAATCCGACTTTTAAATAGAACGCATTTCAAATCGGGTATGACGACATTCCCAGTTGCGGCTTCCGAGTTCCGAGGTAAATAGAATGCGGCATTACAACTTTCAGACAGGTTGCTCACCTCACATTTACGTTGTCTCTCTCAGTTGGAGGCTGCACAGTAACGCTCAGCCATCACTGGAAAAGTGCTTCTAATATCCTTCACTGGTCTCCGTCCAGAGCAACGGGATCTGTTGATCCAGTTTATATATGTCAATGGTCTTTGCCTTTGACAAATACCTGTAAAAGGGGCACTATGCAGTTTTGGCCATTTCTTTGCTGTTTTCTCGCTTTTTGCTCGCAGGTTTCTCTATAGAGCTACCCCTACAGCTTTGGAATAGATATTTGGCAGCTCTTATGTTTACTTGTGTCTGGCTTCTCGCTCGGTCAGTCTGCCGTTTCCTCTTTCTCTTTTCCTCCGACAATGCTTTGCTAGCTTTCTGCTTCTTTTTTGCCAGTTCAGCCATGACGATAGTGTGAAAAACTCCATCGCTTTTTTGGCATTGGCAAAGGGGGCGGCATTTTTTCATGACACATGGGGGGCGGCACGAGCACTCAGCAAAATCCTCAAAGTGGTTTTCTACTGTATTATTGATCATTTCACCGTGTGGGGAATTGGCAAATTGGCGCCCCTGCTTGTTGAGAAGGTGCACAGAGAAGCTGTGTTAGAAGGGGAAAGGGGAGTGGGGGACAGTTCACCTCTGGGTCAAACGGGTTGCTGGGCATAGCCGCCGATACCATTGGTGCTCCGCTAATACTGAGCACCCACGAAGCTGATCGCGGTTATGTGTCAGTTAAACTTTTCATCTCCAATCCTATCCTGAGTTGAAAGAGAGCCTACTTTACGGCTTAATTATTGAGTTGATAGGCATGTGTGTTCGTGTCAGCCGTCTGAAATGCAAACATTTTTTGACTACTTTTTTTTTTTTAAAGAGCGTGTGCCCGTGAGCACCCACGGAGGAAAACAGAAATCGGCGCCTATGTTGCTTGCTCTCCCAAATGGAACGGTTCGGACAAAGGGGAACGGGGGATGATAAGGATCTATTGGAGATCTACCCCAACTTTTGGACTGCTCTCAGGATTGCACTTACTCTGCCAGTCACTGTGGCTGAAGCAGAGAGGAGCTTTTCAAATCTAAAGTTGATCAAGTCATACCTGAGGTCAACCATGTTCCAGGAACAGCTCACTGGACTTTCCGTCAGTATCAATCATTCAATAGGGAAGCAGATTTCATATGATAACATCATTGATGATTTTGCATCAAGGAAGGCCAGAAAGGTCAGGTTTTAGCTTGAAGGGGGTGTAATTCAATGTAGAACCGCCACTGATCGCTACCTTGTTAGGCGGTTCCTGAATGGGCGTATGTGTGCAGTGCCGTGAAGCATTTCGTTACATTGTGAGACCTGATATCACGCGATACTTCCTGATGCTGAGGCCAGTGGCTCGACGGCAGAAAGTTGCAAGGGTGGTTTTTCCATTCACAGGCACTAGGGGGAAGCGAGATGACCATCATTCAACTCGAAAAAAGTCATATAACCATTCCAATGACTCCGAAGCTGTTCAGTTGAGGTAAATTAAGCTAAAAAAAAACTGCATCGTTCCCCTTTATTTATCGCAACCTAAAGGAAAACTACAGTGAATAAACTGCTGAAATTACAAATATAAAATCCTAGTTGAAATAGACTGAGGCCTTTATTTGCAGCCTTTATTGATTTGTGTTATTATTTGAGACACAGGCATTATTTGAAACCAAATCAGAGACTTTTTTTGTGAACTGTACATTTTGGCCTGATTTTGGTGCTAAAGAAAAAGTCAGAGGGTAAATAAAAACCCTGGCCCTGGTCTTTCTCTAACCCAATAAGTCCTACCCATTTTTATCTTCACTCTGTGCTCCTACCGATTTATTCCATTGGCTCTCTGTGTAGCACCATTCTTCTCTGTCCTACAGTGTCTACAGGCTGGCTATCACCTCCAACACTTGACGCTTGGTGTTTATAACCTGCAGTCCATGCACACACACCTGGCTGTAGATACTGTTCTTCCATCCTGCGGTGCACACAAATTACCCTACAGGAGCTTTATTTTTCCTATATTTTTTAACAGTAACGTATTTTTATGACACCTTCCCTAGAGGCTGACTATGATAACACTTGTTGCTGGAGCGGGTTTACGTGTACATTGGCAGGGCCGGGCAGGTGTCACTCAGCAGGCCCTTGCTGTTTTATTAATAGTGTTTTATGTTTCGCTGCAGACGGCTATGAATGTGGCTATTCAGCGGAGGGTGCAAGGAAGGAGAGTAAAGCGAAGGAAATATATGTGTGTGTTTTGTAAGGACTGGCTAAGGTAGGCTAGTTTGCTGTGCCAGTGTCTGATTTGAGCGATCAATGGTGTGTCAGTTGTTTGTGTATGCGTGTGTGTGTGTGTGTGTGTGTGTGTGTGTGTGTGTGTGTGTGTGTGTGTGAGTGTGTGTGTGTGTGTGTGTGTGTGTGTGTGTGTGTGTGTGTGTGTGTGTGTGTGAAGGGAGGGGAGAGGCTGACATCACTCCTTCCAGTACTGAGGGGGTTGTTATTGTTGCCATTCTCGGCTTACAGGAGCTGGAGTGACAGCAAACACACTATGGAACTTCACTTCACAGGAGCTCTGCCATTTCCCACTGTACACACACACACATACACACACACACAAACACACACACACACACACACACACACACACACAAACACACAATTTCCTGTTTAATTACAGAGCATAGAGCTGACACTGCTGCATTATCACTCCTGGTGAAACCTCTAATTATGGCTCAACATCAGCTGTAAATCTGCCCATATTAATAAGGCAAAGCTGGGCTTGGGGGGTTACAGCTCAGTGTGTGTGTGTGTGTGTGTGTGTGTGTGTGTGTGTGTGTGCCCTACAGCACAAGTAAGCACTTGCTTGCACATGTTGCCCAGACTCGGGGCTTAAACACATTAGGCTGCATGCAAAGAACATGCTTTCAGGGGAAATTTATGAAGCCTGACAGCACAGTGCGGGTGAAGCAGTCATTTTCACTGAATAGGGTTTAAAGGTGCAATCTGGAATTTATTTGACCATCCACACAAGTCGGACTTTGGGAAATAGCTGATGGGAAGTAAGCCTTCTTTTAAAATGTGTTAAGCCATAGCAACTCACTACAAATGTTAGACATATGAACAAACTTTTCAAGCACTTCATCGCTCTTATTTTGGCCTTGTCTGAAAAGAAGTGCATTTAAAAGTGACAAAGAAACTTGGGTCTAAAAAACACTGTACCAACGTAGTGTGACAGCTGATTAAATGAGGAGACCATGAGCTTATGTTATAGTTATTTGTTTAACACAATAAATCCAAGCAATCTACAGGCAACTTAATGAGAACAATCATGAGATTTAGATGATATCTGATTTGCAAAAAGGCATAGAACCAATATGACTTGTGTAGTGAAGCTGTAAAAGTGGTTAAACTCACATAAAGTAAAAGTTATAACTTTTTTCTGCAATTTCTGACTGTGTGGTATTGGTTATATCAAATGGAATGAAAGCATTTCCTCTTCCTTTCCATTTCAGTTTGGATGAGCTTCAACTCCCCCCCATCCCCATTTCCTTCTGTCTGGATGTCTGTCTGTCCGTCAGTCTCCTGTGTGTATGTGCGCGCGCGTGTATATTTTCAGTGCCCAGGGTGGAGATTAGGTCTGGTATTAATGGGATGTCCCTTGCTGCATGTTCCCCCTCTGCTCCCTCACATTCCACTGTCCCGAACATACACACTCACATTCACGGCCTTATGTGACCCCTTTCCACCCTGCCCTCCTTGAACATCCACATGTACACACAATCACACACACATTCCCCTTTGGCAATGCTACACTCCTTCCTCCCTCCCTCACCCTCTCTGGCCTTTGGACATCAGAGCAGGCCTCCCCAATCCCCCTTTAGCAAGCATCCAGACCTGCTAAACCAACAGAAGGCCGGTTCTATTGTCCCACAGCTTGATCTGGAGTGTGTGTGTTGGTTTGGCCCAGACGGTAGGTTAGGATAAGATTTGGACAGCAATGGATCCCCTCTAATCCCTGAAAAGCAGAAGTAAAGCCGAGGCCAGGACCTCCGGCGCTTTCAGTGATTTACCCTCCTCCTTCACCTGGAAACACACACATACACACACACACACACACACACACACACACACACACACACACACACACACACACACACACACACACACACACACACACACACACACACACAATGCAATTATTGTCTAAAAGGCACAGTAACACCAGAAAGTGGCACAGCAACATTCATCACTGCGCATTCTCACAACATATTGCTACATTATTATATAGTGGTGTTCAGTCACAAGAGCTTTCAAGCGTTACATTTTCTCAGTACTTATAGCCATTCACTCTTCTCTGGCATTTCGTTCTCAGGATTGTGCATTTCATCTCATAAAGTTGAATAGGGGGGCAGAAAAACTGTCGGTGATAGCGAGCTTGCTAACGGATATACTGTACATTGCTGGGATTAAGCCTGACAGCCAGCGTCAGATGTGCTTGCCCTTCCCCTAGCTGACACAGTGCTGTGAAGATAGGTCTGACAATGCTACTAATAAGACTACTAAGAGAATAACTCCACACAGTTTAATCAAAAGATGTAATTGTATCATCCATTCTGATGATTTATTGATGATGATTCTATGATTTATAACTGTCTGCCTTTGTTTGGCAGTTTCTATTCAAAAAGAGGAAATAAAAGTGGGTGGTGCATCAGGTCTAATGACTAGAATAAATCATTTCATTTTGGACTCTCTGGCTCCCCGTTCCTTCAGAGGTCAGCACTGCCAACATTGGCTTGCTATTGCTGCGTGTGTTAAAGTTCAACAAACTTGAACTAGACGCGAAAAATTTGCGGGAATTTAGTTTGTCCCACTGGCAAATTCACGATTGCTGCAATTCAATGGGAGTGACTTTAATTTTGCCACAACAACTTGAAATGCTTTAATTGCTAATGTGACCCAGTCTTAATAGGAATTCTTCAAATTGGATAATAAAAAAATTACATAAACATACACACACATATCTAAACCCCAGCCCTACTGTACCCTTGGACTTTACCCTTATCCTGACCTAAACCTAATTATTTTACCACAAAGCCAGGTCCAATTACAAGACATATTAATCAGTATATTACAAGACAGTATTACCCCAACATTTTAAAAGATATGGCCAATTCATCTATCTCAAAAGAACAAAGAATGCTTTCAAAAAACCAAAAAGAAAAACTATAATTCATACTGGGCAAACATCAAGTCTTTTCCACTAGATGTCATTCCTTCTGTAATCATCACATCATACCATTTATTTCCAACACTTTCAATGCTTTCAGGCTTCCTTTGCCATTTGTACATTCTAACACCTCTACATTCAAGACAATGTACACCCCCCCCCCCCCCCCCCCAAGCCTCTTCTTAACCTCCAGCTCCTTGAACACTCCTCTGTGACTGTGTCAGAGGAATAAGTCAAGCCATGGGGTGTAAATGTAATGAACACTGCCCCTGCGAAATGACTTTAAACGGGGGAAAGAAAGTCAGAACACGGCAAACGGTTTCGATTTATGGAAGCAGAACCACATTTGATATTCATTTCCGCAGCTGTGGCCAGCTAAAAAAACAGCCCACAAATAGACCCACACTGACAATGGAGCAGTGTAGCCAGCCAGTGTGTGTGCATGTGTGCTAGTGTGTGTCTCAGAGACTGCGTGCGTCAGTCCTATTTTAGAATTGTTTTGGGGTTCTTTCAGTCAAATTCGCCGCAGATGTTTCTGATTCACCAAACACATATAATAAGTAATTATTGAAAACACCTTTCGGTTGCCCAGGGTTGTGTGGTGCTTCATTTTCTGTAATCGAAACTGTGGTTTTTCAAAAAGGCGCAGGATCCAAGAGTTTATTGAAAGCCAGCAAAACATCCCCACAGTCAGAGTTTCCTGAGAGAATAGAGAAAAGGCAGAAAGAGAGAGGGAGGGTCTGGAGATGGAGAGATGAAGAGGGAAAGCTCAGCAGCAATCATAGCTAGTCAGGTGGAAAGAGATGAAGAGATCTGGTGGTTAGAGATAGAGGGAGGGAGAGATTGCTCATTGTTAGAACTGAGACTCCAACTTAAGCATGTAATCTGAAATATTTGCCTCTGATAAAACATAATGAGCAAGAATTCTTACATTTTTTATTGTTTCTTCTAGCATCAAGAGGACAAATCTACAATTGTGAGCAAACACATGCACAAACACGTATTACTAAAATACTGTACATGGGACAACCGGAATATGAAAAGTAGGGGAAGTAACCTGAAACATTCGTGAATTCTCAGAACCAGAATGAGATGTGAATCACATTTGTAATTCAAAACATATGGAAAGTGTAATAAGTGTATGTGTGCTCGTCTCATAAAAGCGGTGCACACTGTACTTTGTGCGACTCACTCTCACCCAGTCACACCAGCAATTAGAGGGTGAAATACATCACATTTTTTGCGTCGAGTTGAACTTTGACTCTCAAATTTGCCAAACAATGACCAATAGCAAGTCGTCTTGACAGAGCTGACCTTTGACGAGAGAGAGAAATAGAGGAAGCTATCATATGTTATTAGTCATGTTGCCTCATCCAGTTTTATTTAACCTTCTCTGTCAGTGTAAAAGAATGATCCACAAAATAGGTATGGTTCACAGACAGTAAAGAGTCAGAGGTTCATGGTACAAATAGGTCTTTTGAATAAACAGTGTAAACTTACTGTCTCATTAGCAACTGAGCTACCGCGCTTGCTAACCGACAAGCTAGCAGACAAGCTAGTAGACACTTAGCAAGCTCACTAGCTTGGAGACCTTCTTTTGTCCACTTCAGTAACTCATTACAGGGAAAATAGAAAACCTTACAAGCTAATGTAGGTGTCTTACTTCCAGAAATCCAATTAATTCGTGGATATGATAGAATATAGTATATATGATAGTTTATTCTCATAGTCATCTCTCTGTGTACAATCACTACAGTGCATTTCCCCAGTAGAGCAACGTTTACTAGTCACTACGCAAGTCTCTTTAGACTTTAGAACCTTACATGTCTACAAATTGGTGTCTGGGATTCTGTGTGGGTGTCTGAGTGCTTGATCTGTATGTGGGTGTTTGTGTTATGTGTGTGTGCATGTCATTTAGAGAGAGGGATTGAAGAGAGACAGACAGAGAGAGAGAGAGAGAGAGAGAGAGAGAGAGAGAGAGAGCAAGAGAGGGAGAGATTGGAGACAGGATGGGGGATGACAGGCTGGATCTGATTACGGGTTGGAATGGCTGGGAGGGTTTTGCGGTGGGGCGCTTTCTCAATAGTACATTCCTGTGTGCAAGCCGGGGCAGGATCTACAGCTACAGGCCGGCCTCTGCCAGAGGGATTGAGCAAAAAAAAAAAAAAAAAAAAAAGGGCATCGTCAGAGAAAGCAGCAGGTCTGGACTCACAGTTAGTAGGCCCTTGCTAGATAGCAGGATAGACGATGAGTTTTTCACACATCCTGCGCCAGCTTTCATGACACTGGAACATGGTTTAAAGGGTCTCCTGTGTTATATGAGCGCAGCAGTTATTTTCTGCAGCTCGGAGGTTTAAGGTTGGAACGGGGGTTTATTGTTTCTGGATGCTAGACGAATATTGAATTTGCATGCCCTCTGAAACTGTCAGCACTGAGTGGAGTGACCTTTAAAGAAGGAAGCAGACTTTTTTTTTAGAGGCCCAGGGGTTTGTGTGGGCCAAGGTTTTGTAGGAGTGTGTTTGCCAGTGTGCCAGCAGGAAGCGTCTGACAACTGTACAAATCAGCACTTTTAAAAGTCAACAGCTGTATGCCAGCGTGACCCCTCAGTACTGGAAAATTCAAAGACTCACCTGCAGCAGGGAAAAATGCTATATGTCGCTTGAGGTCCTTCCCGTTATTCTTCTACACAAATACATACATAAACACACCAGTTAACAGATCAAACTTTCACCTGTCTGTCAGTCCCACTGGGAATAAGCCTCTATCTTTCCATTTAGCTGTCTGTCCCTTGGGCTAACTGTTTTTACTTCAGTACGTCAGTTAACAACAGACATCTCTTCTTGTCTCTCCAGATTCTGTGCTCTCTCTTTCTTTCACACAGACACGCACGCACACACGCGCGCAAACACACGCACACACACACACACACACACACACACACACACACACACACACACACACACACACACACACAAACACACACAAACACACACACACACAGACACACACACACACACACACACACACACACACACACACACACACACACACACAAGCACTCCCTCTGCGTCAAGTTCAGGCCAAGGTTTTGACACGAGTCAGTGAACAACACAGAGGTTCCCATGCTGAAAGCTGATAAGGAAGCCTTCCTCCCACTGCCAACTCCTCTCTCCTCCCATGCGGTGCTAGGCAGTGTGTGGTTTTGTGTGTGTGTGTGTATGTGTGTCTGTGTGTTTGTACGTGGACCATTGGGAAAGGTAAGTGGGAGGATGAGGAGGGTGATGCAGGCCTTCGCTCAGACCTTTGTTCCCTCTCTTACTCCTGCCGCCATCGCTGCTGAAGGTAAACACCTCCACCAACTCACAAAAGAAATCCCCACCTCCTCCCCCTCGCCCTTTAGTTAGATTTACTACACGAAGGAAATAACATTAACTTGTCCGTGAGCCCCTCCCTCGCCCCCGCTCGCTCTTTGTTCAAAGGTTTGTTTACTATTCTCTCTATGGAAAATCCTTCTGGAATGTGGAGGAAGTGGGTGTTTCCTCCAATAGCTTGAGTTTTAATGGGGGTGGGTGGAGGGGAACAAGAAACAGGGGAGGATGGGGGCGGCTGTTACAATATCCCACAATGCTTAAGGTGGTCAGAGAAGCAGGCTGTGTACTGTATATGTGTGTGTGTGTGTTTGTGTGGAGCTGGCTTCAGGTTACCCGAGGAAGTCAGGCCTATTGTTCATCAGTCCTCGGGCTGCATTAATTAAAGGGTTTAGTCCAATAAGTCAAGCTTCAGTCCACACCTACAGACACATGTACAAGAAGTATCTTTCTCTGAAGTTCCATTGCCAATTTTAGGAAAAAAAAATAACCATTTGTCCTCCAACGTCTGCCCAGTTATCCTTGGATGATAATAATGATTCAGTACCTTGAGAATTTCCTTGATCCAAATATAGTCTCACTTTCATTTTAGTTCTTGCATTTTTTAACACACTTTGAAACAAGAATCCCTTGAAATTGGCATAATTATTTCTTAATTTGCCTTTGAAAACATAACTAAAGATTGAGTTTGAAAGGTTGAAAACATATTTGACAAAACAATATCACGACAAGGTCCATTTAGTAACTGTTTCCAAGGTGATGAATGAAATTTCAATCTCAACTTTCAAAGCCAATGTGGAAGTTATGTATATACTGTATATATAACAGTTATATTGTACAGATTTATTTATGTATTGTTTCTTTTACATGTATTGTTTATTTCATGTTCATATGTTTATGTATGCACTATCCACCAAGGCTAATTCCATGTATGTGTTACTTACTTAGCAATAAATCGTTTTCTGATTCTGATTCTGCAAGTGAAGAAGTCTCTCATGCAACAGGTGTTTTTGGGCATTCTCCTCCCGTTCGGCAATTGATTTTGCAAGGGCATCGTTATGCATTCGGGGCTTAGGATGGTTGTGACTGGTTTGGAGAAATACAACCAAGCCAGAGCATTCTTTCCTCCTATAGATGGTGTACCCAGACCAAACTAGTGTTGCCAACTTGGTGACTTTTTCTCACTACATTTAGCCACTTTTCAGACCCTCATAGCCACTTTATTTCTAAAAAGCGACTAGTGACAAATTTAGCGACTTTAGACAGGCGAAAAGAAAGATAGAGAAAGAAGAGAATATTTAATTGAAATTCCATTAGGGCTGCCAATCGATTCAAATATTTAATCACGATTAATAGCACAATTGTCCATAGTTAACTTGTGATTAATCGCATTGTTCTTTAGTTTTTAATGCTCTTATCAACATGGGAGCGGACAAATATGCTTGCGTCATGCAAACTTTTATTATTATTGCAACAATCCAAAATTATGACAAATACTGTCTAGAATATTCTCCAGAATAACCTCAAAGTACTGTATGCTCAAAAAACATGCTGAAAGCATAACATGGCAAACTCAAGCCCATCAAGCAACAACAGATGGGCATATTGACCTGAATGGAACATTACTTGGTAATATTAACACAATGTAGTGTCACATTTTACACGTGTAAAGGTTAACTAAATATCCCATTTTTTTTAAGCAGCTCAACAAAAATGTGCATTACATTACGATGCTTGGCAGAAAGTGGTATTTGAGACTTGACCTACTCCATTGTTAACTCAGTTCATATCAGCTGTACATGCAAATAACTTTAGTCTTGTCGAGAGAACTATCTGGAAGGGCTTTGAAACACTTTCAAAAGACCCTATTCTACCCTTTCCAAATCACAGGACATGCGTGCATTAATCAAACGTCAAAAAAAATTTGTGTCGTCAAAAGGAATTTGCATTAAGATAAGATAGATTTTATTGTCCTGATGGAAATTTGCCTTGGACAAACAAACAATATCTGCTGTTTTAAGAATTCAACACAACATAGTGCATACATACATACACACACATAAAATACTGTGCATCATATCACAATAGTCTTCATGCCTTATCAATATAAAATCCTGGTAAAAGAAAAGAACGTTTGTGTTTAACTCGTTATTATCGCGTCCATTTTGACTGCCCTAATTTCCATGCGTGCTGTTCAGAGTATTCACAGTGGAGTCTCTCTCGCCCTCTCACTTTGCGACAATGACATCACCAATATGCAAAAGAGCACATGACGTAATCTAGCGACTTTTAGACTTTTGGAGCTAGTGCTAGCTACTTTCATTGGGAAAGAGTTGGACATTACTACTTATTGGAGATAGGTCTGGAAATGAGAAACTAGTTTTGTAGTAACAGTTAAGAAAGCAGCTAATTTCCTCCTTAATTGTTATTTTTTACCACTGTTAACAGTTATCACTGTTAGTCTGTCATCACCAGTAGTTTACTGTTGGTGTTGTGTGGCAGTTGCTGCGGTGAACTTTGACGCCCTGCTACCAGTAAAAACCCATTTCTGTGATTACACACACACACCTTCCTCATTGACCTCTGACCTCAAGAGTTCAGTAGCTGCATATTAATCTCAACCCGCGTTTTTTTTTAAATTTAAGATACATTTTTGGGCATTATAGGCCTTTATTTATATAGTACAGTTGAGGACATGAAAGGGGAGAGAGAGGGGGGAACGACATGCAGCAAAGGGCCGCAGGTCGGAGTCAAAACCGTGGCATGCGTCGAGGAGTAAACCTTATATGGGTGTGCGCTCTACCAGGTGAGCTACCCAGGTGCCCTCGACCTGTGTTCCAAGCTGTTTATGTTCAAATGATTATATGAGGACAATCCAGATGAGGAAAACATGACGGCAGTTACAGTGAGCGTTATAATACTCTTAGTTTCTGGCACCTACGCAGGAAAGATATTAACTGTAAGAACTAGGGGTCATACCCTTTCCATTATAAGCAATACTTACACACACACACACACACACACACACACACACACACACACACACACACACACACACACACAGCATGGTCCTGTGAAAAGGGGCTGAATCATATGTGGTAATGAGGGCCTTAGATTTCCATGCTGCTATGATTCTGACTGTGTCTGCGTCTGCCTTGACCACTAAAGAGCCCCAGCTGCCCACAGAAATGCCTACAAGGCGATGCCTGCCTCCTGACTCCATGTGCTCTCGTGTGTGTGTTTATGTTTGTGTTTGACCAGCATGAAGAGTACATTATGCAATTTGTGTGTCTCCCAGCTAGAAGTAGCAGATGCAGGGGCCTCCTGGATGGCATCATCTGAAATAAACCTGGCATGAAAGTATTTACTTGGAATGACGACCAAAGAGTTTAGATAATCCCAGAATAGGTATACAAAAGTTTGTGTGATGTCACCTCTTTCCTAGTCTGGATCGACAACGGTTCATTTACCGCCGGATGTTCCTCGCCTTCCGCTTTCTTTGTGTTTATGTTAAACTCCGGTCGCATCAAGGAACAGCAACCGGAATCTCTGAGCTAGCAAGCTAACGTTACATGCTGAAAATGGCAAGTTTTGAAGACCATTATGATTGTGCAACAAGGCAGGCCTGCTTGGTTCTTTCAGGGAATGATTGTAAAGATTTACAAAGAATATGTTTACGGCATTTACTCTCTAACTGGGATGTTTTGGGACCTATTGGCGGGGATTTGCCATGGACAAAATACACACGCCGATACACTGGTAAGAGTTAATGAGATTTAACCATGTATCCAGCTAATTTAAACAGCTCACGTTACTGTAGTGTGAACATTTAACTTAATTTAATATTGTATGTGGCGTTTTCTTTTTTTCGGGGTGCAAATGTTCTATCTAAACAAGTTCCTTCCCGAGACCATTTTGCAGAGCCACGGTCGCTGCGTCCGGGGCATAGCCCCGCCCAAGACGATTGGGATAGGTTTAAAGAAAGGCAAACAACCCAGAGCGTTGTTGTGTGTGTATGTATGTGTGGAGGGGCCGGACCTACCTCCGCAGCGCTGTGGAGATACTGTAGGTCTAGCAATGACCTGCACAGAGCTCAACAGTGACCGCACACTCTCTGAAGTTCCTGATAAAGTTCCCTTGGCCTTTGGAATTAAAATAGCCCCACATCATCACATACCCTTCACCATACCTAGAGACTGGCATGGGGTACTTTCCATAAAATCATCACCCAACCAGCTATTATTATACTGAAATAAAACCATGCCAGTCTCTAGGTATGGTGAAGGGTATGTGATGATGTTGGGCTATTTTAATTCCAAAGGCCAAGGGAACTTTATCAGGATGCATAGTATTCTGGATCCATGAAATAACCTCTATGGGAATTTAACATAGGGGTGTACTTACTTATGCCCCCTGTATTTCAAGGAAGAACATTTATTTATTTATTTACGATACTTTATCCATTCACAAAGAAAATTGTTGTCCTTAAAGATTGGATTTTACATTTCATTAACATAAATTTCCAAAAGATTATTTTTTTATTCCTCTTTTTAGTCAACTTTAGCATGTGTTCATGAAACTTATGAGCACCACTGTATGTAGAGTTTTAAGCCTGGAACCAAGCCAACCAGCTACGACATGAATTGTGGCCGTAAAACATTTGATTCGACGCAGAAGAACATTTTGAAAATGGAAAAAAAGGGTACATTTATTATCCCAGCGCAACGAAACAAACCACAAGAATGAGTTGCAAACACTACAGGTCTGCTTTGAATCACAGTACCTGTTGCAGCCCATCCAGTCTAATCCTAGAGGTTTCGGCATTTATGTCACTGCAATTTGCACTCACTTTAGTGCTTTGTATATTTGGAGTGTGTCTGCCTGTGCAGAGTGTGTGTGCGAGTACATGTGAAAGGGGGGTCTAATCTGTGTTTGCGTGTCCACCTATCTTTGCAGGTGATGATTTTATCTCAGGTGTGTGCTTGTGTGTGATTGTGTTTGAGGAATCCGGCCCCCCATCTTCCAATCTGTCCATCTCTCAGCGTTCTTGTAGCAGCGGATGAGAGTCCCACCCCACTGCAGCAGGTGATCACAGGACTCCTGTTCTGTTCTATGGAAACACGCCTGTCACACTGGTATGTGGCCTGTCTGTTAACACTCAGCACATAAGCTCTGCTACTTACAGTATTTATCTGTTTATAGAGCTAGACAATGCTTCTATTGGACCTTCTTTTAATATTTAGCAACATAACTTTTTGTAGTATCTAACTGTATCCCAGTATAATTGAGTATAAATTCCCAGAAGAAGAGGACCCAAAATTCCATATATAACTTGATATGTTCTATTGAGTCAGACTTTTTAGTTAGTCTCTGAAAAGTTGGAAGTTCCTATCTGATAACGCTTTGTCCAAAGCCGATCTGTTGGTTTAATCATAGCGATAGCCTAAGCACAATTCCAGTTAAAGGGTGTGTTTCATTTTCAGGTCATTACACCACTTTGGTCATTTACCAGATAGATTGGCACAAACACATTTTTAACCTTGGAGAGAGTTAGACAAGTTGTTTCCCCCTGCTTCTAGTCTTTATGCTAAGCTTAGGTAAAGTTCTGCTAACCTACGTTAAACTAAAAGGGCACCTGGTAAGTGCACAACTCCGCCCTATCTTGCAATGTTAACATGAGTGAAAAATAATTCATGTGTCCAGCCCGTGATTCTGCTCTTACCCAAAATGTAATGGGTTCTTCCTATTACCATGCTACACTCTTCCACCAAGTTTCATTAATGTCGGGCTAGCAGTTTTTCCGTAATCCTGCTGACAGAAAAAACAAACCAAAACACAAACAGACAAACCAAACCAAAAAAATAACCTCCTTGTTGGAGGTAACAATTTTATTGAACCTAGTTTTTGTCATCTGTGGGTGTCAGTGTTGACATTTTCTAATTTCAATCTTACACCTTTTATCAGCATAAACTAATGAGGTAAACCTTAAAAATGAATTGGCAGGATAATGGGTAGCCTATCTTCCCAAATACTGAATATTTGAGTAATATTCAGAACATTCCGTGTAGTACTACAGTATCAGTACTCGTCTTTTAGATGACTTGGTCACATTAAACCCTATTTCATATGCAGTAAAATAATACACAATTTGGCAACTAGACCATCAAGTCATCAAGATGAAGAAAGAACAACAATCTTGAATAGAAACTCTTCAGACAGGCTGTGATTGATTTTTCTCCTGTCAGCTGTGTTTTTGATTAACATCCACCAAACTCCAGCTCTTTTACACACCACTTGGACTGCTCAGATTAAACCAGGCTAGCATGTAAACATAAATCCAGCATGTCTGTGCAATAGACAGCTGTACATAACCACAGCAACGCTTCTGCAGCCGTTTAGCTTTTTTTCTTGCTTCACCAAGAAGTCTGACTCAAACTCTGAAGGGCGGAGGCTTCAAGTAAAGGGCTTGATTTGGATTGGAGATGTCATCTTTAATAAATATCAGGCACCGCTCGGAGAGACGACTCACCGCAAAGATGTATAGAGTGAGAGACTGCCTCGCTGTTTATGGTCCATCCTGCAGATAACATGTTATAGAGGGCTTAGGTGTGTTTGGGATCAATAGGATTACTGTAATTGGCTGGCTCGATTGCAGGGGCAGAACGTTCTGGATGTCACGGCTGAACAGACCATGACCTAACGGATGATGGAGTTAAACACATCGTGCTTCAAGCCCGACAACACACACTCACACACGCTCATATTCTTAGAAAAAAGGCAAAATAATCCTAGAAAAAGGTGAGCTGGGCATGGCGATAGCCCTTGTTGTACACTGATAACTGCTGCCGTCTCATCCCCCAACACGCGCTGACGTACTCAAAGGCCCAGCCCAACATTTAACAACAGTGTTTCCCATTATCAGATGGGCCTGTAATCTGATCTCTCTGAGAGAGGAGGACAGGGAGGATGAGGAGATACAAGGGATGGATAGTGGGGTCATGGTCAGGAGAAAGGGGGGATAGGAATGGTATGTGAGTGTGGTTCAGGTGGGTAGGGGCTGTAATTGCTACCTATAGAGCCCTCTGGGGTGAGCTCATGAGCTGTACTGTAAATGGGTGTTGCTGGTGGGCCTGGGGGGTGTTTCATTAATCAAAGCAATACATTGTCAACTAAATCTTTTGGCTCCAAGGCTGGGTGTAAAATAAGCAGCTAATTGCAGAGCTCTGTCTATCCTGTTCGTCTTTGAAAGATCCAAAATGGCCATCTTCTTTGTTTCTACATGGGTTGGGGAAACACATGCATACTCAACAGTTTCAACAATTTCTCCTAAAACTAGGGCTGCACATTTCAAATTCCCTATGTTTTCTGGATGTGTTGAATGTTAAAAAAAAAAACACAAGTTTTTCATTTTTTGACATTTCACCTACACCAGTAAATTGAATTTACACCAAAAGCAAATCACAAAGAAAGTTAATGAATTTTGTTTTGATGTTGTTGGATTAAATGCCTGTCTTAAGTGTTAGCACCACAATTTCAGTGGTGCTTGAACAGCTGTTAGCTCGTCTGGCATTGCCAGACCTATCTCCACAGCACTGTGTCAGTGATGGAGTATAGTCTGGCTACACCGCCTATCTATTTTAGTATAGGGGGAAAATCGCTCTAGCTTGTATTTCTTTAAACCAATCACAACCATCCTGGGCGGCAAGTTCCTGATGCGCGACACCCTGCATTATTATTTCTAGTCATACTTCTATTATCTTTATTGTTACTGTTAGTGCCACGGCGCATCATGCCAACGGCTATAATTATTATGAAATAGCGAGATAGCGAAAGAGGATGCGCCAGATGTCAGGCTTTATCCTAGCAATGTACATCCGTTGAGCCAGACTAGCCGTTAGCTGGTTCTGTTGAAGCTGGTCGTTTGGCATTAGCATGAGTGTTTGGATGGCTAGCTAAACTGGGCAGCTCCCGGACAACAAGTTGGTATTGTCACAGTGTTACTTTTTGTTTAAGGAGTCACTGGCGCATACTGACTGGTTAGTCATAACTAAGATTAAGTGCAGTGAAAGGTCCATGTGTGTGGACCAGAGGTTGATGCATGGACGTAAAAGTGAAGCCAAAACATCAGGCAGTTGCTGCACACACCTGTAATTCCATCTTTTAACTCTTTTTTCCTCTTTTTTTGGATCATTTGATTGAGTTCTGCCCATGTAACCTCCTCATACTTGGCTTTTACCAGACAGTAAAATGGAAAGAATTTACTTTGTAAATTTGAAAAGCATGAAAGGAGGTTGGTAATAACATGTTAGTAGCCAGAAGGCCAATATACCTCGACATGGCTGCCTTTGTCTTTGCTTTCTCAACTGTAAATTGTTAGCTGTGGGTGCAAAGGACCACGTTGAGTTTCCCCTGACCCAGCATCTCCTCCCACTGGGTCCCACAATGTAGTGCTGGTGCCAAGGGAAGTGTAGTTTGGGTTCATGCTTTCTTTCATTGTGTTTCCAGCATGCCACATCCACAATGGCATGAAAGACGTCTTGCTGGGGGAGGTGGGTGAGGGAGGAAACCGAAGCAGCTGGAGTGCACTAAGCCGAGTGGTTCTCCATCGGCAAAGAGAAAAAAATGTCACTTTTGTCTTGCTGTATCATAACAATAACAACAAGAACGCAGCTTTTGTCACAATGCATTTCCTAGATCCAGAGGCTGCCGCCGCCTTCTCACATTCACAGAGAGATGTTGTTTTTGTTGCTGGTTTTCATCGAACCATTCACTGTGTCCTTGCTTTTTGCCTACGTCACAATGATTTAGACTCTTCCTGCTATTTGGAGAAATAATGTGATAGTATCTTTGTGAAGCAGACGCGGGGCTGGAATACAAGACTGCAGACTGAGCTGACATTTCCTTGTATTACGTTATGTTGTTTTCACACAGCTATAAATAAACAATATGGCTGACCAACAAAATGGCCGCCCATTTTTTTTTTGTGGGATTACGATTTTACTTATTTTTATAGATTTCTTTTTTTTATGAATGAAAAAATACTACCAGAATGATTGATTTCATTGATTTTAAATAAACAATGGTATATGCTCCTGGATACAATAGTGAGGAACATAACTCCTTAGTTGACTTAAACCACTCTAGGCACTAGACAACACATGAAGTCATTAGAAATGCATTTAATAGTGACATTATATGCTGTATATGTTCCTGTTGTTGACTTTTGAGTCTTAAGTCTTCCGGCAAGCAGGTTATGTCACCCAGTTCACGCAAATCTCAGTTTTATAAGGTCAAAGAAGATTGACTGTTGTTGTTTAGGTTTGATTGATTCAGGCCCATCACAGCAGAGGGTGTTATTATGAGTGTGTGAGTCATCCTCATTGTGCCAACTACAAGCCTGTTCATGTCTCAGAACATCAGTTGGTAACCAGTAAAGGCAGTTATGAGGAGTGCATGCAATGTGACAGTTATACACACATGGTGTGTGTGTGTGTGTGTGTGTGTGTGTGTGTGTGTGTGTGTGTGTGTGTGTAAACCAGAGGTCAGTGTGTACAGTGTGCTCAAGCTTTGCTGGAGTTTGACTTTCAGTGTTAAAATATTAGCTAGATGACAAGACATATCAAGCTAGCTAGCAGGGGAGTAAAAAAAACCCACCTCGAGGCTAACAGAATAGTAGGACATCTGCATGAATGTTAACAATGTTGGACACATTATTACAATATTATTGCAGTGAGTATCATCACCACTTTAGTTGTGCATTACTGCTGGAGAGACAGCAAAATCTTTATTGTGTAGGAGTTTCAAACTCCTGACTTCAACAATTAAAAGTTCTGTCTTTAAAAACTACAGGTTGTATGATTACACTCCTTTACATAAATAGAGACAAAGAAACAGACAACCACACCTGCAGCAATATATTTCAATATAATAACTGTCACATCAATAATAATAATAATAATAATAATAATAATAATAATAATATTAATAATAATAATAATAATAATAATAATAATAATTATTATTATTATTATTATTATTATTATTATTATTATTATTATTATTATTATAATAACTTGTTTGTGCTTTCTGCATAGGTCACCTGCTATAAAAAAAATCCCTTCAGTACAAAAATGAGGTACAACTAGTTATAAAAAACGTTTTAGTGCATTTTTACTGTAGTTGAATTTAAAGTTGAAATATTATATTTAAAAAATACATTTAAAATAATGAAAGTTTTTTTTTTTTTTAAGCTATTTTGTTCCTCACATCTTTAATTAATGTGCCATGAAAGCAGGGCCAGAGTCAGTCAGTCAGTCAGTCAGTTAGATTTGTGGATCCAACACCTGCTACTATGTAATTGGCCTCATGTATCACAAGCTTTTTCATCCCAACCTTCCACCTGTGGCTTTAGGGGAGAGAATAGTTAGACATCTTACAGTAAGTGGCTCCAGCACTCTGATGTTTAACTTCAGAATCCACCAATCACTCACACTTTAAGGTCAGTGGTAACTCATCTGGTTCTACCCTGATTCTGTGTGAGACTCTACATTTATAAAGTGAGAATTGATTGATGGGCAAAAGGCAAGCTCCAGATCAGCATCGACTTAGCCTTGAGGCAACATACTTACGCAGAGAGATACAGTACAAACATATCGTATCCCTACACACTCGCGCGCACACACAGATTTATAGCCCTGGTCCTGGAGGCATGAGTTACTTGCTGTCTTCTCTAAGATGTAGCCACTCACCCAGAAAATAATGACCCTTGGAGCAGCAGTCAATCATTGCTGCCCAAAAAACATTCAGTCCCCTGGAAAGCTATACAAATTCATGAGTGGACTCATATTATCTGGGTTTCCCATAGGACCTACCCACACAATCAGGCCCCAGAGAACACTTACATATCTGTCAGAGCATTTTGGTTGCCTTATTACCATTATAAACAAACTATAAAGAGTTTGGCTTAGATGTTAAACCGATAAGGTTGCTTAATCACAGTCATCTATTAAACCACTTCCAATTAAACATGTAATTATAAACCTGGTTTAATTACTTTTCTATCTGTAATTAAAATATTTTATACTTTACATTTGTTTTTTTTTACTTGTGGTGTCATCTTGCCATAAATGTGGGAAGACAGAGAAAAGGAGTGCTTCTTTTTGGTGGTGGTTGAAAAAAGTCTTACAACGTGCTCTTTAGTGCAGGGTCGATCCAATAGCATCAGTACAGCGTGAAAACCCAGGCACTCTTGTGGAAGAAAAAGCTAAAAAGCCTTTATTGATGCGGCTAATGGAAAAGGTAAAAAATATGCACCAACGCTTGCCTGCGGCACACATACATATCCATATATGTTGGGGTATATATGGCCCAGGTGCCCTGCTTAAAGGCATCCTAACGGGGATATACATCCCTTGGGGTGGTGAGGGAACTCCGTTCACAGGTCGGCACTCCTTAACACCAGGCCAACCTACTGGCTGCTAGTTCAAGTCCCCAGATATGTAATCAGTCCCTCTAGAAAAACGCGATTATGCGATCGCATAATTCAATGCATAATCAGCCAAAGTCTGCATATTTATGCGGGGGCCGCATACGGCGCACTTTCGCTTTCCGTGCAAAATATGCAGGGCTTACATGATTTCATAATCCCCGCATTTTTGTTGCAAAAAAGTCACATATATCTTAGCAGAAAGTTGAAAAATGTTGCGTTTACTTCACACAAGAGCAGCCATTTTCCCCTGTTGTCATGGGAACGTTATGAAGTGACGTAATTACGTGACGTGAACATCATCGAAAAGCTGCAAAGCCTGCAATGAAGCCATGATGAAACCATAGTTTTTGCAAGTTCCCGCAATTTTTGCAAGTTCCCGCAATTTTTGCAAGTTCCCGCAATTTTTGCAAGTTCCCGCAATTTCATTGCATAAAATTGCATAAATATCCCGCATATTCCATCACATTTTTTAAGAAAACGTGCCGCATAGTCAAGGATTTTTGCCCGCAACAATCACAAAAAAACGCTGCATTTTTCTGGAAGGACTGTGTAATTGTGGTTCTGCAGTGCAGCCATCAGGTGTGAGTGTTTGAGGGGAGGATCAAACACTCACTGCTGCCCTCAGGCTACTGCGGTAATGAAGAGTGGACTCTTACTGAACTACCTTCAGTAATTCATCCAATACTCCAACTGTCTGAAATATGACAGCTTCCTTTATCTTGTTCTGGATGTCTATGACAACATTGAAGACTTAAAGTGCTAATATTTTGTTCATTTTCAGGTTCATAGTTGTATTTAGAGCTTGTACCAGAATAGGTTTATGTGGTTTAATTTTCAGAAAACACCATATTTTTCTTGTACTGCACATTGCTGCAGCTCCTCTTTTCACCCTGTGTGTTGAACGTTCTGTTTTAGCTACAGAGTGAGACATCTCACTTCTGTACTATCTTTGTTGGGAGTAGCAAATGCACAGTAAGCACTGCTAGCTAGTCAGTTGCAGAGTATGAGGGAGTGCCACGCTAGCATATAGGCGAGCATTATAACAAAATTACAAAGTGATGCACGGTTGTCTCTGAAGTAAAGGCTGGACTACAATAGAGCTGTTTGGAGAAGTTTGTGAACAGTGTTTTCTGTTGGAGATGGTAAGTCCCTTTGGGGTGGACTTTGGGCTTTTTCACTTTGTAAACCTATAACATGCACAAAAAGATATATAACACAATAAAGGAAAGGGGAAAAGCCAAAAAGCATAATATGAGCACTTTAACAAAACAAAGGAAATGTTGAGTCACACACAATATAGGTATAATTATCTTAAGAACCTGGATCACCTCATCTGTCAAGACATGATTCAGTCAGCGATGACACATTAACCAAAATAAACCTGTTCTGATTGTTTGCAGATCAACCAGCCTAATTAAACAAGAACAAATCCAGTCATGTGTTAATAATCCATTCGCGGAGCAGGTTGAGTCTTGATTTGGCTCACCTACAGCAGAGTTCAGTAACTGTATCTCTTCCTGCTGCTCTTCAGCAACTAGGATTTCCTTTCTGCTCTAATGGAGTACACAGGTACGCCACTAAGGTAAATTGGCCTGTTGGACATGATTAGCTGTAGGAAAAAGCCATAGTCAATCATCGTCATCCATGTAAATCACTTGGCATACACTGTGTAGCACGATGGCTCCTAGCACAGAATCATATGTTTAATATGTTGATATGGCTAGTCTAGTTGTTTCGACAGGTAAACATTATATGAAATATGACATTCAAAATGAACTGATTTTAATTTAATATTAACTACCCAATTAAGCTACCAATTTTGTTTCTAAGAGAAGCTGATATTAGATTCCCAGGAGGCTAAAATGTGCCCAACAGAAGCCTAAATCCATTGTGGCTGCTTTTGGGATTGATGCCAGACTTGTGATGAATGGTCTCAGGTTTCAGAGTCTGTCCAACACTGGTCCAATATTGGGTGCCAGCCAGCATTGCCCCAAACCTAGCTCAAGTGCTGCTGGGTTGAGCTGATTCTCAAAACAAATCTGCCAAAGTCTGCACCCTTCAAAGCTCTTCAAATAGCCATTAAAGAGTAAGTAAACCCTCAAATGCTGCTAGCACCCTCCCTTCCAGTAAATGTAAAAGAAAATACAACAGAGAAGTGCGGGGTGGGTGGAGGGCAAACATCTGTCAGGCACGCTACATAGTGAGTGATGGCCCATTGGGTGTGGGGAGACTGAGCTAACCCCTCAGCACATGGATAGGGACGTGCGTGACACAGTGCTGTTAGTCAGAGCTAACCAGCCATGACCAGCTACTGTCAGGCTCTGCTGGATGGACCTCTAACAGTCACTAGAAGCAAATTCATGCCCCTTTGAGAGAGTTACTGTATCTGTACCTGTGTTGTAGTTGGGATAGCAGCCCACAACAGTCTTTTAAATCTAATCTGACTTCTACTTAACGTTTTTATTTATAATTATCTTATTGTAGATATGTTACTTATTTACTGTATATACTTATTTTACCTTGAATGTGACTGTGAGCAACTGCAACTAAATAATTTCCCTGAGGGGATCAATAAAGTATTCAGATTCTGATGATTCTGATTCACTGGAATACTTTTACAATGTATGTATCCATGGGAAGTGTCACTACTTTGTAGTAGCCCTGCTGTTTATACTGTTCATCAGTAGTAGGCTAAAGCTCTGAATAAAGCCTAGTTAGTGGCGTACATGTGTTGTATTTGAAGCCATAGAAGAGAAATACATCTCATTATTGTTATCAGGTATGATACTATTACGAGCCAGGTTAAATTAGCTTTGAACCAAAGGTCTCCCAATCATGGTTCAGAGTCGCAGTTGTGTCAAAGATAATAGTACAAAAAACACTCAAAACTGACAAATAATGAATGGAAAACATCAATTATTGAAGCTGTAGGCTATAACTCACAGACTAACTCTCCTGTATCATCTAACATCTGATCCCGCTCAGTGTGAAATCTGAAAATGATCAAGTTGATCAAGATCTTATAAAGTCATTGGCCATGCCTTTATCAATCTGCTTTTATACTGAGGTTTCTCTGATGACATAACTTGGTACAGTTGTTCCTGTACATGCAAACATCTCAGAAAGAACTTCTTCTTTTAATTCACTAGCTGGCCCTTTGTAGCGCTGACACTCAACTTGACCCAACTTGGCTGGCTTTTGGAGCTTACTGCCTACTGTATCTAAAACTTGATGTAGTCGTTTGGCATGAAAGTATTCCAGCTGTCTCTGTATAATACCAATTGCGCGTAATCACTTACATTTACAAAAACATTAGCATGATGAATGTTAGTTTGAATGATTTGCTTTGAATGATGTCTTCTCATATTTAATGGAAAGGTTGACTCTTTACATTTCTGGAATATACTAGAAAATCATGTTGCATTAGATAGTTTTCATGCTAGCCCAAAAGCCAGTAGACTGTGTATGTGTCCTGCTCCCTGTGTGTGTGTGTGTGTGTGTGTGTGTGTTAATAGGCTGTAGGGTGGAGACTAGTGACTGTGCATGTGGAGACCCACGTTGCCAATGGTGACAGAATCCGTCAGTGTTCGCCAAACCCAGAAGGACATAGAATCAGTCAGCGAGAGCCGAGCCTGGAGCGGGAAGACGGCTTACTTACCCTCCGCTTAAATCTCCATAAAGAAGGAGCCGGAAAGTTCTCAACTCTTTTCAGCAGCTTCCCTGCTGCATTTCCATTAATGGAACCTATTTTATCATCATAACCATCCCCATTATCATCATCATCATCATCATCATCATCATCATCATTATCATCACTTTGTTGTTTTATGGTTAAATAGCAAGTGGTCACACTTAGTGACACTCAGGTGTTGAATTCATAAGGTCTTTGTTGCTGTTTCACACTTTTGCATGTTAAAGTGTGTATTTGTATTAGTTAGTAGAGTTGTGGAGTTACGTGATTGTTTACATTTTCGTATTATTATTTTTTTTTTGTGTATGTTAGTGTGTCACTGTGTGTGTTACCAGTAGAGCGGTGGTATGGCTGAAGGCCAGGCCATGAGAAGCAGCAGGATGACATCAGAGGACAAACTGTACTCATAACAATGTTTGTTTCCCTGTAAACGGACGGTCACTTTGGCCTCGTCTTCACAGCGTTGGCCCCCAATCAACGCCTGGCATCATCATCATCATTGCTTTCAGGGGGCCGTCCAATTACGTCGTCCCTCTAGCATTGACCTCCACACTGACTGCAAACTATTCATTTAAGACTGGCTTCTCTATTCTTTCCCTTTGTAGATCTCTCTTTGTCCTTCTGCTTCTCTCCCCATCTGCCTTTTCCCCCCCTCCTCTCTTTCCATCCCTCCCTGTCTGTTTCTCTCTTTGTCTTCCTCTTTCTCCTTCTGTGTTCTTGGTGATGGCTGTTTTTTTTGGCAGGTGACGAGGCTTGATGGTGGTTTGGTCCCAGTGACAGTGCACATTTTCCCCACATTTTCTCTCTCTTCCTTTCTCTGACGGGCTATTCTTGGCTGTGCGTCCTCAGCAGTTTATAGGCGTTGTTCTCCCAAGGCGTTAAGCTAATTGTTCTTCCATTTCCCCATCGCTACATCACTGCATCTGAATGTGTGACTGATCGAGTTTGGGTGCGTGCATTTGCCTTTTCCTGCTTGTGAATATTCAATCAGTTTTGTATATTTGTGCAAAATATTTGTATGCACTTCCTTCTGTTTAAGTGTGCATTGTGTACATTTAAGTTGTCATTTTGTATATTTATGTGTATGGGTGTCACTTATCATCCCAGCATCTCTTGTATTAGGAAAGCTTGGCATGGTTGCCAGTATTCTACAGGGAGCGAGGCAAGTGTTATGTTATAAGACCTAGTTCTATGGATGCTGCAGATGTCTGTGTGTGTTTCAGTGTGTGCACGTGTGTAGGTGGGTGTTATGGTTAGCTATCCATCTCCAGGGCATCTGCTCTCCATTATGCTTTAATGGATGACAGATAAGAACATGACAAACGGATGCAGTATGCCTGAGAGACACCTCAGCCACCCCACTGGGGGAGCTAGAGATTCATGGCAGAGAGGATAACTCTCCTATTTTTCCATCTCTCCTTCCCCCTCTTCCCAACAGGGACCCAAAAACTAAGCCAAATCATTTCTGACGATAATTTTTATGATTTATGTTGGCCCTGCCTCAGTGCCAGATGGGTGGGATTTGCCACATAGAACAATACAGTGAGTGCCAGAACTATTAGACAATCATTTGAAAGTATTTGAAAGACAGTTTGTTGAACTTTTCTGTGGCTGGAACTTGACTTGACACTATTAGAGTTGTTTTAATGGTTTAAACCCTGCCTAACCTGCTGGTACTCCAAGCAGGTTAAAGTAGATTATTTGACCCGGGTCTGTTACGCTTTCTGCCTCTTCCCATTCATATCATCATCGCTTTCTTCTCCCATTGACTGCTTTTCTCTTGCTCAATTTTTCACATCTTACAGCCAACAAATCAAATCTGACACTTTTTGTAAAGGAAGGACTGCTTGGATAAACTACATATATAACATGGAATAAGCACATTTCATAAAAGCAGCACTTAAATCAGAACTTAGATGCAGATTTCAACACCATAGGCCTGCAACAGGACTTAATTTGGGACTCTAAGGAGGGCCATCTCTATACTGTACCTCTGACGGAAAAGATAAGTATCCACCATTCTCCCTCTTACATTGCTTCTTCCCACTCTGTATTTTCTTCTCCTGGATCACCTCTCATTTTTCCAGATGGCCTTTTCACACTCCATTCATTCTGCTTGGACAGCAGGAAGTCAAGCCTGTATGGGACACTGGGACATGAATCCTTCCCCCTGCAGATCCACCCATTGGAAATTAATTGGAACTCTGTGTCCTCTAGGATCTCCCAAGCTAGCACTGCCAAACTAGCCACCAAGCCAATATAATGAGTTATCATGTAGTAGACCTTGATTTAACAGCCTTTTGCTTTGCTACTCTTTTCCCTTTTCTTATTTTCTTACCATGCCAGAATTTGATTTACAAATGTGAGACATTTTCATCTTTATCTGACTTTATTGGTGCTCGGTTTAGCATATAAGATATTTTTATCCGTTGTTAGTGGTATTGTATTGCAACCGTAAAAAACGTGTCAGAAATCAAAATCTCTCACACACTTTCTCTATAATTCCCTCCCTCTTTCTTTACCTTCACTCCATCCCCCAACCAACCAAGGTCTGTTTCCAATTGCGGCTCTCTGTTGGAGCGCCAGCATGCGTCAGAATCTCCCTGTGGCCTCCTCAAATAAAGACACATGACTTAAACCAAGTGCTATTCCAGCATCTTCCACTGACACAAATCAGGTGCAATGGCTGGACCTCTGTCTTGTGTTACGACCCCTTTTTGAGACTATCAGAGTGGGGTCCTGGTAACAACACGGTTTATGACTGCTGAGTGTTTGAAAATGAGGAGTTACAGCTGAATTCCTGTTCCAGTTCTCAAACATTACATGGCATCAATGGAAGAGCTCAACTATCTATATCTGTCCCATGAATATGCTGGTTATCTTAGCTTAGCATAAAGAGCCAGCACCTCTAAAGCTCACTAATTAATGTGATCTGTATTATTTGTTTAGTCTGTAAAAAGCTGTGCCAGACTATTTCTTGTCAGGCAACCAGAACGGAGGACAAAACCACAAATTGTTTTTTTTACACTTCATGTAAAAATTACATAACGTGTTAGCGAGCGTGTTATGTCATTTCTGTGACTAGAAAAAGCAGCAGATAGAACTTTTACTAACATGTAGGTAAAGTAATGTTGACATGAACTGTGAGCAAAGTGTTACAGATATCCAACATGTTTAACACAGATGGGACCAAACTCTCTTACACTATTCCATAACAGTGGGGGCTGACTTTCTCCCAGCAGGGTCGCTAAAAAAACCTGTCAAACATGTGCTCTGACCATTTGACTTGAACCAGTCTTGTTTGTTGGTTGGCGTTAAGCTGAAGCATACTCCAGTCCTACATGAAAGGCAATAGTGTGTTGTGTTGGTGGGAGTCTTGTATGTATGTGTGTGCATTTTCATGTAAGCATTTGTCAGTATCTACCGCTGTGTAGCCACATAGTCTGTGTTTGAATGCATGCAGACACATATTGGCCCTTTTTTTGCTGTGTCATAGGCTTTACTGGGAGTATGTCAGGTCAGCATCTCTATGTGTGTACATTTGTGTTTACTTATGCATGACAAAAAAGGAGCCTGTCCACGTATTTCTGCAAATCTGTAATTACACTTGTGTGTGTGTGTGTGTGTGTGTGTGTGTGTGTGTGTGTGTTGTGTTTCTGTGGAAGTGTGTTTATACTGATTACAACACTTGTAACAGGCCTGGACCTGTGCAATCAGTGCAGATTTTCTGTATGACTGTGTGTGTGTGTGTGTGTGTGTGTGTGTGTGCTTGTGTGTGTGTGCTTGTTTTACTATATCCGTGGGGTCCAAAAACTGGGGAATACAGTATACTTGTGGGGTCTGCACAGCCTTGTGGGGCCCAAAATGCTGGACCCCACAAGGTTAAAGGGCTGTTTGAGGGTTAAGACTTGGTTTTAGGATTAGGGTTAGAATTAGGTTATGGTTAGGGTGAGGGTGATGGTTAAGGTTAGGGTAAGGGGCTAGGGAATGCATTATGTCAATCACGGGTCCCACAAAGATAGTGAAACAAACATGTGTGTGTGTGTGTGTGTGTGTGTGTGTGTGTGTGTGTGTGTGTGTGTGTGTGCATGAGTCAGCGGCTGGAGGTGGGGTGTAGGTGCTGAGAGACAACTAATCCTCGAGTACAGACATATGCCAGGCTGGAGCATCACCAAGGACAAAGGTAATACTCTCTCTCATTCCTCATTCCTGTCACACACACCCACACACACGCGCACACGCACACGCACACACACACACACACACACACACACACACACACACACACACACACACACACACACACACACACACACATAGTGCGTCTCACTATCTTTGTGGGGACCCGTCATTGACATAATGCATTCCCTGGCCCCTTACCCTAACCTTAACCATCACAACTAAATGCCTAACCTTAACCCTTACCCTCACCCTAACCATAACCTAATTCTAGTCTTCAAGTCTTAACCCTCAAACAGACCTTTAACCTTGTGGGGTCCAGCATTTTGGGCCCCACAAAGCTGGTCGGACCCCACAAGTATACTGAACTCCCGGTTTTTGGACCCCACGAATACAGTTAAACGAGAACACACACACACACACACACACACACAAACAATCACACAAAACCGTACTACTGTAAGAAAAAAAAGGTACAGCACTCATGACAGAAAACTGCCTAAATCAAAAGTTGAGCTGCTATGTGGAATACTGACCTATATACTGAATGAGAGGGTGTTGATGCAATACATTTGCACACCTTAAATTGCGTTGGTGGTATTGTCAGGGGTCGCAATTCTTTCATATGACACAATTATCTTTTTTTAAACCAACCTACAAAGTGGTTCCCAAATTGCAATGAGGTTAACATGTAGATGTATCTGACTCTTGTCATAACACCTCTGTATGTGCATTTAACACTCAAACCATGAGTCATGGTCAACCACTTATTAAAAAAATTGCTTGTGGAGTACCCCAGGGATCCGTCTTTGCTCCGATTATCTTCTCAATCTACCCAGAGTATATGCTCCAAACCGGTCTTATTATAAGAAATCAACATAACTTTCAACTTCTATGCAAATCCATAACTGAGTCTGGTAGCCCTGGTCTAAGGGGGAAACTCTTTTTTCTCTCAAATTCTATTATTTTTTTAGCTTTTTTGTCAGAGTTTTTTTTTAAGTATTAATACAATACATTTTTTATTACACTCTTTTAGTTGTTCACATTCAGGACAGGAGCACACTAACACACACAGAAAGACACAAACAGACAAATGACAAGAACTGGCTGCCTCTGAGTCTGCTCGCTATTCAATCAGCCTGTCTTTGATTATTGAGTGGTGGGCGTCTCCATCTTTTGTCTATGCTGGTTATAAATGCAGATCCTTGATGAGGCAAAGCATGAGCTAAGCTGTTTTGAGTGTTTATAATGGGGCTATAGGAGACTTATGGAGGATTACTTGGGATTTCCAAAGGATTGCTCTGGTTAATAAATGCAGTCTTGTTGGGTCCTGCTTTTAAATGACAGAAAGGGAATGCTGGTTGGCAGAGAGAGCAACACATCCATGCATGTACTGTATACACTACTATGAATGGTGAGGTGAAACCTGCAGCACAATTCAGGAGCTCTCTTCATCTGATAGGCCCTGCTCGATCCAAGAACAGATCAGTGGAAACTGCACTGGCGTGCTCACACTCCCACACACAAAACACACAGGCATACACATCTGTAAAGTATCATGGACCCCCATCCACCAGGGAACTATTGCTGGGCTCTTGAAAAACAGACAGCAATCACCATCTGAGAGAATGAAAAGCAGCAGAGCGTGTAAAGAGAGGGGGGGGGGGACTATAGGAATAGGAAAATACCACAGCACTAGATCCTGCTTTCTTAAACTATTGGTTGGAACCCAAAATGAATGAGGGTTTTAGTTTTGTTTGTTCCGCATGTAAGAGAGGAGACACACCAGCCCGATAATCGGCCGTCGGACCGTTTGGCGAGGTCGGTGACTCGAGTCTGTTCAGTGTGTCCTGTGCCGTCGGCCGTCCGAGGAGCCATCGGCCTTCATTTGGGCCGACCCGACATGTTCAGTTGGAGACAGGGCAGTCTGGACTCGCCCGGAAATGGCGAGCGGATGAGCCTCTCAAAATCTGACGGAAATCTTTTAAACTGACCTTTGTCAATCTGAAATGAAGACAGATTCAGAAACTGCATGACCTATTTCTCGCTTAAAATGTTTTCAGAAACACGATTTGGTGAACTATTTTAGTACAATATGAGATCGTATTCTGAACAAGCCGCCATGACAGTCTGGCTATGAATTTCCAGAGAAAAAAGAACCACGTGACGCGTTCGTCCAGTCAGCTGCCGGTTTTCATTTTCTGGGAAATAATCAGACTGTTAATGGAAACAATACAGAGCAGCGCCGCCTGCTGCTATGGAGACGTATTATTCGCAGAGCGTACGCTCAAGTCGGCGTCGCCTCAGTGTGTTCTGAGGCCTTTTATGGACCACGGGGACCCGACTGATCAGTCCGTCTGGTTGGTGTGTCAGGGCCTTAAAGGAACACCAAGATGTGCCAATGAGCATGTTTTAGTTCATTCATTGTAGGCCACAGGCAGCAGTGTCATGACATTTAAAATACAAATTAGTTTCTTTTCCACACAGTTCTGGGAAAACAAATGTATCTAGCTGTTTACTGGCTTTTTTTTACTGAACACAAGGAAGGCATATAGTTGTCAGTAAGTTGATAATATGTAAAGTAATATGCAAAATATATCTATTTTCCTGACAGTAGGTCATTCACATTGATAGTATATTCTGTGAGTTGTGAAGTGGGACTGTAGGTAGACATGTTACTGGCTTCTTCTCCATAGCAATGGCAACTGGGTATTGTAGTATAAGCCATCGTCCATGCTAAATTGATGGAAAAAACATGATTTCTCAGAAACAAAACTTGAATAAGTTAAAGTACTTGCCATAACATAAGATATGAGACAAATAAACAATTAAATTTAAACGGAATAAATGTACGAGAATCATTTGTATTAGTGTTTATGTATGTATGTATGTATGTATGTGTGTGTTTGTGTGTTTGTGTGTTTGTGTGTGTGTGTGTGTGTGTATGTGTGCGCGTGTGTGTGTTCTTGCGTTGCGTGCATGCATGTGTTTTTGTGGTCTACTGAGTACACATAGCTCCAAAAACACTCTCGCACTTGGCACAAAAGACTTCGGGACGGCTGTGATTGGCTGCAACAGGGCACACTGATCCACATTTAATCCGTAAAGAGAGAGAGGGAGAGTGTATGAGAGAGAGAGATTGAGAGAAATTGATGGAAAGGGAAGGAGAAACAAAGATGGAGGGAGACATATGTAGAGAAAGATCAAGCATGATTTAGAGCATTCCTCCTTGTATTGTATATGATGCAAGCACTTAACCCCCTTGACCTTTTGTACAATACTTACGGAATGAGCATTAACACACACACGCACGCAAGCATGCACGCACGCACGCACGCACGCACGCACGCACACAGACATATTTCCTCCCTGATCACTCATTTTCCAGACAACTCTCAGTTGGTCTGGACTACAACCAGCACCAATGACTCTTTAAGTAAACACACTGCTGAGTTATTTCGATCTTATCACCATCCGCTCTCTTTCATTCACCCCCCCTTACCCAACACATACCCTCCAAACATCATCCCTCCCTCTCCTGTTGATAACTCAATTTTTCAGTGTGCCTTGGAGTGTTTTACTGTAAGGGATTGATCCTTGTGTAATTTATGAGGCCTTGGGTTGTGGCATGGTAATAGCAACCGTACCACCGTTTTTTTCTTTTCTTTCCAGAACCAAGTGTTACACATTAAGAAGTGACTGATATGATGGGCACATTTTAAAGTCAGTGAAGTAAAAAAATGTCATCCTACTCACAATTCCAAATACTTTGTGCAGTGCAGTCTGTAAATTGACACATTATCTCTGGTTTTAGATCCCCAATTTTAAGTCAATGCAGCAGGACATTTATGCCCAAGCAGAAGAATATTCTCGAATGGCCAATCCAGTAAGTGATCTCATTTTAAATGATTGTGTATTTTATTTGTTAAAAAAATGGAAGATAGCAAATGTTTGCTGATGGTCCTACATTGTAAAAAGACAGATTTGCATTTTTTTTTTTGATTATAAAGCAGGTTGATGTGCTATATAAATACTGTGAAAGTTCAAAACACTCAATCCACAGAGAAATGCACACAGACCATATCCAGAAAGTGTGCCCTCAGGACTTCTGTACCGTCGTAATGTCACAGCTAGGTAGAAAGTGCTGCTCCAGTGCCGTTACAGTCATTCCACCGCTGCAATGATGGCGCACTAACGCCGAGAGTGCAGAAATGGAAGACCTGGAAACACTGACCAATCAGAGCAGACTAGGCTTTTTCACGAGGGGGCCTGAAGAGACAGGCGCTCAAACTGAGCATTTCAGACAGAGGGTGAATACAGGTATATTCAGACAGACGATATGAGAAAAATAATATTTTTTTGAACATTAAAGCATGTAAATATGTTCTAGTAGAAACCCAAAATACAAGTATGTGACCAAAATTGATTTGGTTTTAAGGCTCGCAACTACACTGTTTTTTTAGTATCTTTTTTGCAGCAGCAAAAAAGATACTAAAAAGCCCTGTACACTACCTGTCCAGGTACCTGTCCTGGGGAACACAGTGGAGCCTTTAGCAGCTGAGCTAAAAACAGTGTATGCTGCTTTAAATAGGATGACTCTATGTAGGTTTATGCTAACTAGTCCAATTACTCCCTGTCCCAAACAATATGGGTTCCATGTATACAAAATGTAACCACTTTCTTATAAGACACTCTTTATAAATGGTTCATACGTTTAATCTAATGGTTTAAATAATCATTAATACATAATTTACCAATGTTTCATAGTTTAGATAAAATAACATTAACAAGAGCAACTTTTGGGTTGGAAGGCTGGAAAAAGCATTCTTTTAGCTGCTGTTTACCTTTCTTCAACATTAAACATGATTTGTCTTTTGAGCTAGATTTCTTTCATCCAAGGCAAGTTCAGCCTTCTGGAAATGGGCTGCAGAGCTCCTGGACCAAAATTCCCTCAACAACTTATAAACATAAAAAAAAAAAAAAAAACTATATGAAGGATGTACTTACGATAACTTACTTTTAAATGAGACACTTAAGAGGAGTTTTTACTTACCAACATGTATTACTTATAACAAAATAGTTCTGACATGCATAGATAAACAAGCCCCTGTTCTACCTCTGTCTAACCATTAAATCTGTTGTTGCAATGCAGTTTGAGCATTTCATCAACACTCATTGCATCTTGCCAAGTTTCCACCAAGAGAGCTGCGTCACCTGCTGACCAGCTGTGTTTTAGACAACCCCAAAGGAGCAATGAAGGTTCTTTTGGAAGACTTGCACCAAAATTGAATAGACCCTATCTAAACATTTAACATTATTTAATTAGAAACTAGCAAATGTCAATAATCTCTCTGCTGAATAACCCAAATATTATAATCTTAAAATAAAATGTTCTATCCATGCGACCGGGATCACACCTGTTTGACATTTTGCTTGAGCCAGGAGACGGTTAGCTGAGCTTAGCAGAAAAACTAAAAGCAAGGGGGAAACTATACATACATTCTTGTGTTAACATGCTAGCTGTCAACACAACAAAACGTTCCATTTTTAGGCTTTAGTTTTTGTAAACTAATACAATATGACATGTTAATTTGTGAGCTTTAGATGTGCTATAGGCAGATTTTTTTGTTAACCTTCGGACAGAGCCAGGATAGCTGTTTCCTCCGGTCTTTAGGCTAAGCTAATTGTCTGCTGGCTCCAGCTTCATATTTAGCATACAGATATGCAAACGGTTATCAATGTTCTCATCTAACTCTCTGCAAGAAAGCAAATTAACATACTTCCTAAAATATCAAACTATTCCTTTAACAAAACATCTGGCCTGATATAAACCCAGCTATATATGCTTAAAAGACTGATAAAGAAACCACATTGCTCCTTGTAGCAGGTTTTAGATTTTGAAGGAATTTCTGTGATGCCCAAATCCTGATTAACAACAGCAACGTCCTCTTACAGTAAAGGCTGTTTTATGCTTCTGCGTCAACTCCACGCCGTAGCTACGCCGTCACTCCTCTGGCGTCTTGACCCTTTCGGAGTTCTGCGTTGGGGTTGCTTTGCATCGCAGTGCATTTCACCGCCATAACGCTAGGGGGTGATATGTCTGAGGTTATTTGCGAGGTGTCTGCCAGCCAGTTTATGTTATGTTAGCAAGCAAACTTTAGCACAACTGCCCACAAAGTACTGCTTGCTGGTGAAGTGCTAATTTCAAAACGTTACTGACATATAGACACTTTACAAACGGATAACCCCGTCATTGTAACCAAATATATGTCGGAGTTTATTTGCAAAGCTTATGTCAGTGAACTAGCATGTTGCTACTATCAACACACAGGACGAGTTGACGAATCACAGTCCTTACGGTCTGTGTCGCCTCGACGCAAAGTTACAAATTTTTGGAGGTTCACGTCGAGCTTTGGCAGAGGGCTCGGAGGGGGGATCGCGACAACGCAGAGGGGTTTGCGGGGGTACGCTGTCAATTTGACGCAGAAGTATAAATCAGCCTTAACGCTGTATCTGAAAGCAGTTGTTTTGGTGTCTGTAGGAGAGGCCCTCACCCTCCCCCTTCCAATATGGGGCTCTATTCACCCACATAATTAGGGTCAGATCTTATCATCACCTCCCCCCCCCCCCCCCCCCCCCAAGTTCTCCTCCTCCCTCACAATCATTGCATGGCTCTTTCATCTCCCCCAAAAGAATGCTTGTTTATCTTTCGCCCTGTCCAGATAGGGCAAGAACAAAGATGCTTTTTGTGGATATGTTTGCATGTGTGACGGAGAGAGAGCGCAATGCATGAATGAGAAAAAATAGCATACAGAAAGTGTGTGATATTTGGTGGAGGAAGGAGCCTGTTTGGTATAAATGTGTTAACACACACACGCGCACACACACGCACACACACACACACACACACACACACACACACACACACACACACACACACACACACGTGTGGCCGTAGACTTATTTTGACAAGGTAAAATTTCAGGAATCATTCCATCATCTCCTCCTTGAAAAAAAGAAAAACATTTAGATAAAAAGAGATGCTATTTAAGGCCCAGAGGGTGAGTTAGTGAGTGACATAAAGAGAGACGGAGGGAAAGTGAGAGAGAGGCACTGTCAGTTATGTATGTGCCTTTTACTGCTGTCTAATGCACATTTATATACCTGCGCTGTTTACTCAATAAACTGCAGGAAAACATCACTAAGTGCTGTTTTTCATGTCAGAAGCCAATTGGACAGTTTATGTGTGTTTGTGTGTCTAGACTCTCACAACGCTATCGCTGTAGAGTGTAGAGGCAAACGGATGACACCTTGGAGAGAGTTACCCACCTCGCCTGTGTGGAAGTGGTTTGAAAAGACTGCCTCTATATCCGATTGTGAACACATAAAAACACTCACAAATTCTTAAATTCATCTGTAAACTGCAAACACAGCATACATTGTTTGAGTAGAACTACACATTTTTGGAGGAGTGGTATTGTGTGTGCAGGGCACGAGCCAATCAAATCACCTCCAACCTTTGACACGTGTGTGTGTGTGTGCGTGTGTGTGTGTGAGAGATCTGGATATCAAGTATAGGCTCTGTGGCTCCCATGTGGAGGGGAGGTGGGCTGGATGTTTAGATGGAGGGAGTGCTGATGGAGGAGAGACTGAAGGAAGGGATGGGTGGAGAATTGAGGGGGTGCAGAAGAAAAATAAGAAACAGCTGGCTGCTGTGAGTCGTTGACTTCTTGTCAAATGGGAGGGGGAGAGGAGGAGAGATGGCGTAACTGAGCAAACTGTTGCGTGGACTGAATGGATTGAAGTAGTAATGCACACACGCAAGTCTTCTATTTATTGCAAGTAGTCATGTACTGTTCCTTTAGTTCACATGATAACACAATGTTATAATCTACTTTCCTAATCATTTTGTATTTTATGACCACTGGCTGCCCCAGCTACCCAGGGTCCTCTGAGGGATCATTACAGTTTCTGATGTTATGTCTCCCAATTGAGCTGTTGTAATTTTTATTCTGGAAAGCCTTGTATTCAAGGCCTCCACCCAGCCATTAAACTCCCTGCCGGGTTGGCCCGCTGGGAGTCCCACATTGCTGGACCTCTGGATGACACCCACCAGTGAGCTTGAGGTTAGTTGGGTTGTTCACAGCCTCATAAATGCCCATCCCTGAAAAGCAAAGGGGTTTGTACTCACAGAACGCTTAAGACTGATATATTGTCTTCAGATGTTTTTTTTTGTTCAGGCTGGGAAATCTCTTTATCTTCTACTAAATCATCAAATGACACTACACTTTCATTTAAAACCTTGAGAAACTTTAAAAGATCATTTTGGTTTATTATAACCTGGCTGTTATTTTCACAGTTTGGGCTATCTTTCCCACACTGCACGAAAATAAAGGTGAACGGTAAAATGATTACCCACATTGTTGTCATCGTAAATATCCACCACAGTTTACAAACTGACTTTTATCTACTGCACTTAAAGGTGCTGTAGGTAGGATTATAGGTTAGACACCCCCCGTGGCCCTGATTGGTGCATCTGAACAGTGGATATTTGCAAATCATACTACAGGCTGTAGGTGGTGCCACAGGAGCCAGCTTTTTTTTTTAATTACCTGCTTCATGTAGTTCTACTGGAACATAGGGTCAGTTTCAACAAATATGACATGGTATAAGTCTTACCTACTGCATCTTTAATGCAGTCGTGTACACACACAGATTTTCTGTGCTATGAGGGATTATCACCCATATTTCAGTCAAGCTCACTTTCAATTTTATCTTGAAATAAAGATGTTTAGATAAAGTGGCTAAACTGTTGGCTTCTTCACAACCTGTCTGATCATTGAACTGCATGTTTCCTCCCCTGTTGTTGGACTTGCAGTGTTGCTTGTTCAAAGATCTCAGAAATTACTTTGTGAATACACTGTTATCATTACTGACATAAATGATGGCCAAAACTAATAAAATGTGACCTAAATCAAATAGTGGCCAGTAGCCAGTATATTTCTAGTACATCCAACATGGTCCAAGTCCAACCCATACGTCATCCGGACCCCACTCACAGCCCCTTGCTGTGGTTGTGAACTTACATGTGTGACTTTAAAACACCAACTGTGATATTCCCTTTTAAAGGCTTTTTAATTTGATTTATTTTAGAAGCTTGAAGGCTGCAAACACTAATTTTATATGAAAAAAGTTAATAATCAAACAGCTGTGCAGCTGTGAATTATAGACCCATGTTTTCACACTCCATGAATCATCTTGTGACTCCTTTGGGGATCGTGAACCCCTGATTGAAAAACCGCCGTCCGTAGATAGAGGAAGTAACTGAAGGATGGAGAAAATAAATGGTCATGCTTGGATGTTCTTGGATTCAGAGCAGGGACAGAGAATTGTGGAGCGACCTCTCACCCCTCACAAATCATAGAGGAGTGTGAGTTTGGTCCATTAGTGGTCAGTTTGTGGCCATAACTCAGGATTCAGCCTGTACATCGTTCCGTGCTCCCACCTCTTATTCTTACTCCTCAAGACCCCCACGCCATACCCCTCTAACCCTCCCACCCCTCAATCTGTCCCACACTCAACCCTATAATTTGGTTGAAAGATTCAGCGGCTATTTTTCTTATTGAATTCCAAAATAACATCGCTGAGATTACAGTTAAGTGCAGGCGACTGGAGCTCGCGGCTCTGTTGCGGGAGCCGTTCTGGGGCCAGTGGGATGCTGAGACTGGTGCCAGGGTTGGAGGTAGGGAGGTCATTGGCTGGTTTTTACACAGCGCAGGGGAAAACGCAGCGCAACAATCATCACATTTATAGATGGCTTGCCGCTCTCTCTGGGGCCCGGGCAGACGCTGCCAGTTTTAAAGCCCGCCAGTGGGCTACTGGCCACTAATAAAGGGATTTCATCCACAGGGAGTTGTAAAGGCACTCCATAGCATGCAGAGATGTGTGTGTGTGAGAGGGAGACAAAATGTGACATGTCAAAAAGAACATAAGTGTAATGGATACATATTCAAGCATGTTCAAGTGTCTGGATAATTAATTTTGTACTGCATGTACTCTTTTATGAATTTTCACTGAATCACATCCAATAATTTGTTCCGCAACAGTTGTGTTTTTGTTGCCGTTGCCAAGCAACAGGTCTATGATTAGCGATTATGAATGGAGGCCTATTTGGCCCTTTTCAAGGCTGAAACAGTCACGTCAAACACAAGGCTGTTATTCCTCCTTCCTCTCAGTCAGCAGTGTATCACACTTGCCATCTAATGTGTGTGTGCATGTGGTTGTTAAGACTTCAAGACCTAAAGTTAGAGGACACAGATCTGGTTCAAATCAGTGATGTAGTCTACGTGATACAGGTGTACGCAGTATACCCACTACGAAATCTCCAGGATTTCCATATACTCACCTAAAAATGTACTACACTACACTAACGCCAGTATCCTCCCTTCACTGCACATTTAAGAGAAATATAAGTAGCCTATTTTATTTAGTCCTCATTGCTTAGGGGTCAACATTTGTGATCCATGCTGAGGTCCCTGATGTGAAAGCCCCCTTACTGTTTTATATTCCATTATATGTTTGATATATTTTGAATGAATCTGTGTTTTCCTTCTCATAGGATACATAAAGGTATTCCAACCATAAATTGGTGCATAAAAGTGTATCAGAATGCAGGAATTGAAGTCTTTGACACTCAAAATAACCCTGCGGGAGGACACCCAGACCCCACACTTACGGCAACCTCAAATGTTAATGAATGAAGCCAGTGCGGAAGTGCCAAAAAATGCAGTTCCTTGAGTGGCCACTTGAGGCTTGCTCCAAAAGAGAGTCAGTCCCATAGGTCAATCCCCTTAGACCCCTATTTTAGAAAGCCCAACTTTACAGCAGAAATTACCATGTTTTCCTAGTACAAAATACAGCTTTGGTCTCTATAGCTAATTTCTCCTTTCATGAGGGTACGTTTGAATAATAATCAGGCTTAAGGTTATGCATTATTAAGGGCTTGGCTCTTATACGGCATCCGGTGGCTGCCGTATTATTAAGCCCACCTCAGCTCCATCCACGCTCCACCTCTTTACCCATATTTGGAGTAGCCGAGAGTTGGCGGGGTCAGGCACTTCCAAGATGGCGACGGCCGAAGCCACCAGGAGCTGCCCACTTTGAACTTCTCTGGAAACCTATGGGCACCGTCCATATTTTATACAGTCTAGGGTAAAATCCAGTGTTTCAGGGCCCCAATAACTCTTTAAGAGAAAAGACAAAAACATAGAATCTGAAAAACATCAAGTTCAAGTTGTTTTCATACAACATTTACATTTACAACACAGAACATCGTCATTGCATCTTACACACACTCGCTGGTCTGGTCAGTGTAACTTCTCTATCTGAGTGTTTTAAAGTGACGTCTGGCCTGCTGTGTGTTTTACCCCTCTGGTCTCTAAGTCAGAACCTCTGGGGTTCCAACAGACTTTCTCACGGTCCTCATCTCTCTCTCTCTCTCACACACACACACACACACACACACACACACACACACACACACACACACACACACACACACACACACACACACACACACACACAGTGACACACACTGCGGCAGCGGTTGCCCAGTGCTCCCCAGAGAGCAGCTTTGGTTACAGCTATGCATGAATCGTAGTGGTGACATTGCAGACACTTGACTCTTCCACTGAGGCTAGTTCAGAGCCAAAATGGCCTCCGCCGCCTGCCCACCACATGTCTTAATCCCAGACAAAACACTGTTTGGGAGCTGGAAGCAGGTTTAGGCTTTTCTCACACTTTAAATTATGTTATTGTCTGTTTAGTTCTAAGTTAGTTCCCAGGACCACCAGACCACCCTACACACCACAGCTGTCCGTAGTGTAACCTCCTGGATGATGATCGTTTGACTAATCCTCATGTAATGATACTCTAATCATGGAGAGACACCAACATGGTTTTATCCCTCTTACCCCCACAACCCCTTAACCCCCTCGAGCCAGGACCCTGAACTGTGAACAAGATCGCCTGAACATTGCTCGAAGCCTTACATAACTCTGACCATTGTCAACGGAAAAATGTACTTTATGATAGTAAATGCATGTTCCAGAACAACTCACGTTTGAATGTTGAGATTCAGACTATTTCTTTAATGGTAACGCTTGACAAAAAGACTACTACCAAAAGACTTGCATTTGGAATAGTCAATGAAAGTTTCTATGAAAGCCTTGAGATGTTCTCTGTCAGTCTGGATCCTCCTTACATCACAGTGTATTACACAGTGGGTTTACAGTACATGCACAGCAGTAACAATGGTATAGTCTTACCTTCGGTTAAGTGAATCACCGGGTTATAGCAGTTCTTCCCATATACATGAACGGGGAAAAATGGGAAAATGACGGGAGTAATTGTACCTCCAGTACAGTAGGTGGCGCTCTGCCAAAGTGAATAACACTTTTTCCTCCGGTTGACCATTGTCGAAACACAACTTGGGAAGTGGGGAGAAAATTGACAACTTTTCAGCGCTGTACAGTTTCGAACTTGCCACGGCGAAGTCCTCAGTGGGTTTAAACGTTTAAAGTTTGTATTTGTGTTGTTACTGTTGTTTTTTGACGACGTTACTTCTAACTGCTCTCTTCTATTTCCGGGTCAAAAACCACTGCAGTGGAGTGGCAGTTTTAACCTACGGAGCATGCACAGGCGCTTAACCCGAACGTACTCCGGTTAAACTGTATACATACATCCATTAATACCCTAGTTAGTAAAGGAGTTATCTAAGTCAGTAAACCGAGTTATGAGAACTCAGATTTTAGCCGGTTAAGGTTTACATGGCGTTTTTTTTAAGAAACTGGGGTATTGCCTTTAACCCGAATGTAATTATGTTTTTAAACTGCATGTCAAAGCACTGAGTGTTTATTCCGCTTCAGTCTTTGAGTGAGAAAAAGAGCAGCTGTCTTTGTTCAGACATTTAAAAAATAGTTTTCCAGTCTGTGACTGCTGCTCTTCTCTTTCTCTGCCCCCTCCAACGGCCTGGAGTTGTTTCGCCATGTGACCCCTGACCCATAAACGGCATGGAGTCTTGTTGACGTAGTGAGCGGATAGGAGCTGGGCTGCAGCCCGTGGTAGCTTCTCAACAATTGCCAATAAAGCAGCACTGTGATTTACTCTGGTCACTGCTGCCCAAAATAAGCAAAATGAAGTTAAACTTGTCCTTGGCAAAGAAAGACGTCTGATTCCTGATTGTGCCTCAGCCAAGAACATCTCTCCCCTGCCTCTAATGTACACAAACAGACACACAGACACACACACGCACATGCATGCGCATGCGCACACACACACGTGTGTGTGTGTGTGTGTGTGTGTGTGCTGAGTGTTCACTCAGACCCAACATGTGTTGTTGGCTCATCAAGCCAGAACATGGAAACTGTGAGTGGCTGCAGATGTTGAAAAGGAGAGAAGATGAGGTTTAGTTTTGTTTTGCTTTTGTTTTAACATGCTTCCTCTCACTCCACTAAGACGCCTTAGCAGACCTTCTTCTTATCTCACAATCACTGGGGCTTAGAGGAGGATCTCATGGTCCACATAGTTCTCACTGTCCATCACCTCCCAGCTCTTTGCAGTGATCCCCTGAGGATTAGGACTCCAAACTGTAACTGCACCTATAGAGAAGAACAATGGGCCAAATAAGGACGAATGAGAGTTAGTTTTGAAGCAGATTTAGGATCCAAAGTTCATAAATTGAAATCCAAGATGTTAGCTAGAATGTCTATTGGAGGTAAATGACAAATAAGCTGACTCTCAACCCGATCAGGGATGAACAGAAAGGAACCACAATGACAGACAGTTGGGGAGAGAGGAAGTGAGAATTCCTCAAATATGAGTAGGCGAACAGCAGATACAATACCATCCATTGATAATAAAATTAACAGGCGCTCATGCTTTCAGCCATCATGACTAATCCTGAAATGTCACAGTGGCCACTCAGGAATTCAGCCGCAATATCCCCGCGGTAATTGTGTCGGCATCCGGATGGGCCTGCGGCGGGAACGCCGCGCCGCACAGAGGGTTATTCACCAGATGAGACGCGTGGGAGAAAAAGCTAGACCTTGGAAACTATACATTAAGCCTGTGGTGTTAGCGATCTCTCACCATTGTCATCACACTAGCAGGGATTCTCACACTCCCCCCCCCACACACCTGTCTGTGTGTGTTAAGAGTGCGGTCACGCCACTCTGGGATTTTGCGTGGCGATGGTGCTTTTGCGGGGTCGTGAGGTCACCCTGTGTGGACATGTGTGCGCACCTTTTTATCGACTGAACAGTTGTTGTTGTGTCTGCGGTGTGTGAAATCTTTCCCGCTGTTTAAAAACCTTTCTGAATAAATCATCAGACTAATTCTTGGGTTTTTATTTCACTCAGCTGCAGTTCCAAATTTATTTTGGATGTACCGACCGCAAAGGTTTTGGGGCCAAATATCTGCAAAAATATTCTGTGATATAAGCAGTCATGGGAAGGCCTCTTGCTAAGTCTCCAGTTTCTTGTCATTTCCTGTAAGTGTATTTGCCATGAAAAGCTTGTTTAAGATATTATGTTTTACTCAGGTGCAGATGCACTATGAAAAAACTGAACGAATAACATCCATGAAATGGTTTCTGCGAAAGCAGACGGCGGGTTATTATCCTCCTCCAAATGTTAGAAGTACTGGGAGTCAGATATTGCTAAATTCCTGGACATGCTTTTCTAAGATTCAAGTGTCCAATTCAACTCTTGCATTCAGCTGTTTTATTTTGATAGATTCAAGTGCTGATGGAGCGCAACATTTTTAGTTCACAAAATATTTCAACCTGAAACACTTTACAAAATAGAATTGGCTGAAAGTTGGTTGTTATACTGAAATGGTGTGCAAAACAATCTCTCTTGTTTAGGTAGAGAAAAAACAGTTACACTGAGCTTATATGGAATCAGAAGGGACTTTTTACACTTGTTGATTATGGCATTACAGAGAGCATCCCTCCAGGGGATTGTGAGGTTAGAATAAGTACTGCAGCACTAGAGACACAAGATACACAGCAGACAGGTAGTAAACTAACTAAAAACATGTCTGAAAACTAGAAGGGCACTTGGAGAGCAAAGACCTCCACCAAGGCCAAATTCCCTATCTTGCATTATTAATGAAAAGTGAAAAATATTAGGGTTATCTACCCTGTGATTTGGATCCTCTCCAAAATGTATTGGGTTTTTTCTTGGCTCATGCTACAGCCTTCCACCAAGTTTCATGAAATTTGTTCAGTAGTTTTTCCGTAATCCTGCCGACCGACAAACAGTCAAACCCAACTGAAAACAAGACCTTCATGGCTGAGCTAATAGTGTTAATAAATCTGACTAGAATACATAGACATATTTAAAAACACAAGACTTGTGTTGGATGTTGAAGTGTTGAGGAAAAATGAAACCTGTTACACTAGACATCATCTTACGATGGGATTGCATAACGCCAATTCGGGCCAGGGTGTGAAGTGGGAACGCAATGTCCCCTTTCCTGCTTTCTACCCCCCTACTTCTGGCGCCCTTGCTTGGACCACACCCATCTTCGAACACCACCTACATTTTGATCTCAACTAGTACCTGTAAAGTTTTGTGACTGCATCTTGCACGGTTGTGACGCTATTGCAGTGACAAAATCTTTTTCTAATGCACATTATCCACGTAGGAAAGAACATGGCCTGATTGTGCCCTTTACAGTGTGTTTCACATACGGTTGGCTACAATCAATCACCACAATCGCTCTACAGCTGAGACAAACAGGTGTAAAGACTTCCCACTATTGCCTTGTCTTATGCTGTTGGCACAAGGAGTAGGGAGACTGTGATTCAGGCTCGATTAAGACTTTATGTGAATGATGATGATGACGGAGACGTCAATGAGGTTGATGACAGTGATGATTTGTCTTACATGGCTTGTTTTTTCAGCACGTTGCATCGGCAACTGGCTTACATATTTATGTAATGTTAGTGTAACTCCTCGCTGCCAAACCAGTTCCCCACTTGGATACATAAAGTTGAACTTAAAACACCTCTTTCATTATTCTTTCACTCTCTTTCTCCTTCTGCTCACCCCTACCTTCTTCTTCTCGTCCCATAACCCTCCTCCCCCTTTCCACTGAGGACCCAGAGCCTTATGCAACCCAATCAGGACCCTATTTAGGGAAATCAAGTTAAATAAACTGTGATGTGAACTGAATCCAAAAAGGGCTCTTATATAAGAATGAGGTTGCTTCATAGATGAATGGCTCTTGGAATGGACATGGATTCCCAAGGCCTGTATTTATTTTCATTACCATCAGAATAGCTTCGCCTGTGAGCTCCGTGGCGAATGAGGACGGAAAGCAAATGAGAAAGAAATTCATCCTTACTCATTTCATCTTAAAGAGTCACTCCCCGATCCCACGGTTTAAACATGCATCTAAGTGATTGATTTTTTTCAATAAACAGCACTCGATGAATCAACAGTTTCCCACTTTGATTAGCAAGCTATGGAGCTTGTAAGCACATGTGCAGCTTTATGTGTGAGTTGGTTCATCTGCATTTTACTGGATCACATTCCTAATCATTTTGCCGGTCCGTCCCGGCATGTCGGGCTCACGCCTGCGAACCACTGGCTTAAACTTCCTCCCTCTCTTCTGATGTTGAGTCTGGATGCGGGGCAGGGTCGCACCGTCGTGTTCTGACAGGAGACAATGCTGTTAATCCCTGAGAAATAAAACTTTTAGTTATGAGGAGTGCTGTGTGATTTGGATCAAGGGAATGGGTTTTTACATGAGGCACTGACGCATGATTCTTTCAGCACATATGACACACAAAGGTAGATTAAAAAAGTTTGTTTTTAATATAAGAAGAACAATAAAGATGATTAATCAAATGAAGAAAGGAATATTTTAAACATAGGCTATTTAACATGAAAATATGATTGGGGTGTCACTATGTCACTCAAACAAAATTGTGTCGCTTTGGTTCCAGAAAGTGTGTGTGTGTGTGTGTGTGTGTGTGTGTGTGTGTGTGTGTGTGTGTGTGTGTGTGTGTGTGTGTGTGTGTGTGTGTTTATTTCCATAAATTTGAGATGATTTCTTCCTAAAAAACATACAGAGGGAGGTGAGTGTTTTGAGCGTTGAGTTGTGTCTGTACCCTAACGGTAGGTTTCCACACAGTGAAATTTCGCTTCACTCTCATTGAGGTTGAATGGAGACGTCAATCGCCCTGATTGGGCGAGATGAGAGCGAATCGCCGAGGTAAGCAAAACAAAGTTGATGAAAGTTTAACTTTATTCAAATGATGACCACTCTAGAACCAATCAGGTCCGCGTGTTTGTGTTTGGAGGCGGGAGTTACAATAAAAGTCTGACCAAGATGGCGGAGGTTATCAGTGCTGTATCATGAAAATTTGTATGTGATCAAAATGTTTCTACACGAACATTGGTACTTGTATCAACACAAATTATGATTTATATAACACACAAACTTAGTCAGGGCACATACACCACTAAATAGACCACTGTATATGTTAGTATAAACACTCAAACTTTTCAGCTAGCCGACAAGCTAATCGATAGCATGTTCGGACATTAGATTTCATTGTAAGCCAGCTAGGCTACTTGTGCATTTGTTTGATTACATGTTTTGTTGGCGAACATTGACGCTCGTATCAACACGGATTTCACAAGCTACAATAGCAACGATAGATTGCTAGCAAACTACCTGCTAGCTACCTATGCTACCTAGCTTCAACTCTCTGCATGTCGTATATTGCAACAGACTTCCTTGCAATGCTAAACACATGTTGCATGTTATGAATTGCTGTGTTTGCCGTGCTGCAAATGAGCTGTTGCAATCCTTCCCCTCCCCAAGAGCACCTGAAACTTGGGTTTAGTACCACCTCCAGATCAATTATAACATCTTAGGTTAAGACACACGTTCCCAAAGCTGGTAAAGTACAGGGAAAAACAAAAACACAAGCTCTACACAGTAAATTACTGGCGTGTAGATTTCCTATAGGAAAAGGCCTGTACAGTATGTGACCTTGAAAAACAGTCCATCAACCACTTGCTGCTGCTGGTAAAGGTTATATCTGTAATCTGTAATATCAACGTAATAATTTGAACGCAACCCATTACATTGTATCAACATTTTCTGTCAACTCAAAGCTTTTCTCACTTGGATGTTGGCAGCTGGACACTTTTCAAAAAATTCTAGTGAGGGGGAGATTCAATTTTTAACATGTGTAAAACATATTTAAACAAAGAAATCACTGAAAATATGGATGATATGAAAGCATTTAATAAACAAACATTATTTGGACATGATGGCATTCCGGTATGTGCAATGTTAAGAAGTGAACTTGGGAGTGTAAAGAAAACAAATGAGAGACATGCACTGTATTGGCAGTTCTCTTTATGGATGTTTGTCATTATGAGAAACTGATATCACTTCCTGTCACTAAGCACTTGGCTGGGCTTAACATTGACATTGGCTGTGCGATGAGTGGCTGGAACAGACTGGAAAAGGAGATTGTCCTTTCCCAAACTCAAACTAAACACTTTCTGTCTGATTCGCTAAGGAATGACAGAGAACAGAAAAGAAGCACATAAAAGAAGAAGATGACAGTGGAGTTGATAATGATGAGGAGGGGCGTTGGGTGCGTTTTTGTGATCCATCTCTTGTGCAATCGCCTGATGAAGACAAGGCTTCATACACATCTCAGCTGACACCCCATTTCAGCCTCTGTTCAAGTCGTTCGGTAATCCCACTCTCTATGAAGGCTTAGTTCCCAAAACAAACTGACTGGCTGAATGGCCCTGGTCCTCCTCAGCGTTGAATATGAGACACAGGTGTTGCTCTTTAATCCCAGCCGGTTGGTTCAGCTGTTATTTTTGTATATAAATATCAAGATATATTTTTGCACTCTTTTAAGCTATAATGCAGGAATGGCTTTGCAGGAGCATTAAGAGTTAAAGCTGTGTTTATCTGCTGTGTAAGCATGACAACGCCATAGATAGGACAAAAACATCCATCATGTCTTCCTCTCACTCTGCCCAGGCCGCTTCCTGTAGCTGAGCTCAGCACTGACATCTGCTGCCCGTCCCTCTGCCCTGACCTCTGCCCTATTGTAGCGGATAAGGAAGTGTCAGTGGGAACCGGCAGGGTCAGGTGGGGTCTCAATCCTGGGATCCTGGTTCCTGGCTGCTCTGCATACCCGCCGTCCCTCCCTGTATTGAGCTCTCCACATGTGTTTCCTGTTGTTTTTCAGACTAGCAGCGCTGCGCCGGCCCACTGTACCAGAGCAGGGGCCTTTTCCTGAGGCTTTGTTTGGCCTGGCCTCTGGGAATGGCTCAAATTTAGGTGGATGTGACAGAATACCTCTCAACCCCGACAATCACCATGTGTGCCACAGTCTCGAAAAGACTGACTTTTTTTTTTTTACACCCCTCGCCTCCCCTTTCTGTCCAAATTTATAACCTGAGAGCAGAAGATCAGGTCTCTCCACAACTGTATAGAAAGAGGGGGTGAGGTGGAGGAGTGTGTGTCTATGTATGTGTTGTGTGTGATGTTACTCAGACATGTATCAGCTCAACATGCCCTTTATTAAATACCAGATATGTTTAAATGGAATTTCGTTGTATTCTCTTACAATGTCAATAAAAGGAATCTGAAACCATTTTGTTTAGATATTTAGGGGATCATTTATTGTGAAGAAGATTATTGACAGATGAGATTGACAGTTCTCCCACTTAAAAAGATGAGAGATGCCTGTAATTTTCATCATAGGTACACTTCAACTATGAGAGACAAAATGAGAAAAGAAAATCCAGAAAATCACATTGTAGGATTTTTAATGAATTTATTGGTAAATATTTAAGTAAGTATTTGGTCACCTACAAACAAGCAAGATTTCTGGCTCTCACAGACCTGAAACTTCTTCTTTATGAGGCTCCTCTGTCCTCCACTCGTTACCTGTATTAATGGCACCTGTTTGAACTTTTTATCAGTATATAAGACACCTGTCCACAACCTCAAACAGTCACACTCCAAACTCCACTATGGCCAAGACCAAACAGCTGTCAAAGGACACCAGAAACAAAATTGTAGACCTGCACCAGGCTGGGAAGACTGAATCTGCAATAGGTAAGCAGCTTGGTGTGAAGAAATCAACTGTGGGAGCAATTATAAGAAAATGGAAGACATACAAGACCACTGATAATCTCCCTTGATCCGGGGCTCCACGCAAGATCTCACCCCGTGGGGTCAAAATGATCACAAAAACGGTGAGCAAAAATCCCAGAACCACACGGGGGGACCTAGTGAATGACCTGCAAAGAGCTGGGACCAAAGTAACAAAGGCCACCATCAGTAACACACTACGCCGCCAGGGACTCAAATCCTGCAGTGCCAGACGTGTCCCCCTGCTTAAGCCAGTACTTGTCCAAGCCCGTCTAAGGTTTGCTAGACAGCATTTGGATGATCCAGAAGAGGATTGGGAGAATGTCATATTGTCAGATGAAACCAAAATAGAACATTTTGGTAAAAACTCAACTCGTTGTGTTTGGAGGAGAGAGAATGCTGAGTTGCATCCAAAGAACACCATACCTACTGTGAACCATGGAGGTGGAAACATCATGCTTTGAGGCTGTTTTTCTGCAAAAGGACCAGGACGACTGATCCGTGTAAAGGAAAGAATGTATGGGGCCATATATCGTGAGATTTTGAGTGAAAACCTCCTTCCATCAGCAAGGGCATTGAAGAAACGTGGCTGGGTCTTTCAGCATGACAATGATCCCAAACACACCGCCCGGGCAATGAAGGAGTGGCTTTGTAAGAAGAATTTCAAGGTCCTGGAGTGGCCTAGCCAGTCTCCAGATCTCAACCCCATAGAAAATCTTTGGAGGGAGTTGAAAGTCTGTGTTGCCCAGCGACAGCCCCAAAACATCACTGCTCTAGAGGAGATCTGCATTTTTGGAATGGGCCAAAATACCAGCAACAGTGTGTGAAAACCTTGTGAAGACTCAGAGAAAACGTTTGACCTCTGTCATTGCCAACAAAGGGTATATAACAAAGTATTGAGATGAACTTTTGTTATTGACCAAATACTTATTTTCCACCATAATTTATCAATAAATTCATCAAAAATCCTACAATGTGATTTTCTGGATTTTTTTTTTCATTTTGTCTCTCATAGTTGAAGTGTACCTATGATGAAAATTACATGCCTCTCTCATCTTTTTTTCCATCAAATTTCCATGTAAGGAGGTTGGCTGGGGTGGTGGATGGGTCAAACACAGGACTTTCACCCAGGAGAGCGGGATTTGCGTCCCGCTTGTCACGCTTGCTTTAGTCATTTTTTTCTTTCCTCCCGCGTGTCACAGAACCGTACACCCACCCACGACCCTTTCCTAAACCCAACTGTCCCGTAGTTCCCGCGTGTCACAGAACCATAAGCCCACCCACGACCTTTTCCCTAACATAACTGCGTCAAAAGGGACAGCAATAGTCCCGACCAAGTGTGTTTACTTATAGCGCTAAAGGGACGGCAAAAGTCCCGACCAAGCGCGTTTACTTATAGCGCTAAAGGAGACTTTAACGTCAATAAGAATGACCAAGCATCCATATTTTACGAGATGGGTGTGAGAACGTGTTGGTTGTAAAGACCTTGATCTGGCTAGCCCATTTTAGGAAATGGTTAAAGGAAGACGCATCTTCATTTAATACTGCAGCTAGCAGTATAGTACACACACACACACACACATACACACACACACACACACACACACACACACACACAAACACACAAACACACACACACACACACACACACACACATACACACCCACTCACATACACACATATACACACACACACACACACACACACACACACACACACACACACACACACACACACAAACAAATACACACACAATGCAATGAAAATCAGTCCAAAACTATTCATGATGGACAATTTTCTCGGAGTTGGTGTGTTAACATAATAGATATAATAGCATAATAGCATATTTGTTTTAATAGTCCAACAAATAATCAATAGGTATCTGGTTTACAGCAGACTAAAGCCCTGAGAGTGTGACTGAAGATTGCAGCAATTCAAGAGACAGTCAGTGAGGAAAGCTACACAGTCCTGGAATATTCACCAGTGGAAATTGCACTTCTATTTTTACTTAATTATCTCCAGCGGAGTGCGAGGTTAGGCTGTTTGTACCGCCTCTGATTTTTCCGTAAAGGGGGGAGTACGTAAAGACCTTATTAGAAGCAGCCTCTGCTGTTTCACATCAGGACTCATCTGCTCTCTCTCATGCTCTCGTTGCTCTGCTGCGACTCGTCCTAAGGGAAAGATGTTTTGTTCTTGGCCTTCTTAATTGAAAAGACACCAAAACCTGAACCACCCCCATCCTTGACAGAACACGGCTCTCTCACATTTCTGGGATCTCATGAGGCCTCTCGGTGTTGCCCCCCGAATGTTTTCCATCAACGAACCAGCACGCTAATTTACAGTGTGGTGAGAAAAAAACTGCCGGCTCAGCAGTTCACTCTCCTACCCCATCTCCTCCCGCCGACCGCCATCGCCGCCCCTCCTCGTGCTCCTCTCTTTCTCCTCCTCTTCACTGACACAGCAGTACTGTGCCAGTGTGTGACATCACAGTGCTCATCTCCCGAGCACGCCAAAACATTCCCAGCAGCGAATAGAGCAGGGATGGGGGAATGGCTTCCATATGGGGTACACACACTCGTCCCCTGTCTTCTCTTACCTCTCCCTCCTTTTCCACGGGGGCGGAGGTTGATGGGCATGATGGGAAGGACAAGAAGAAGAAGAATAAACAAGAGAATTGGCAAGTTAACTTTCAGAGTGAAATTTGACATGCAACTTTCATCTTTAGTTGGCGCGGGGCATTTGCCCACAGCCAAGCCTGCTCTCCCAAATCTACCGTTTTATCATCTCCGTGTAGACAGGAAAGACTGCTCATCAGCTCTCTTTCTCTCTTGCTTGGTGATTGAGGAAATGGTAACTGGATCTCAGTGCTGGGCTGCTCTCCTTCCAGCCGCCACAGGTTTGGCTTGGCTGCGGGCCAAGCTGCCTGACACTCCATAGCATGGGAACATGCTGCCTCCCTGGCCTGACTGCAGCACCGGCTCCCTCTGAAGCTCCACACACACCAACCAGGACACACACGCAAATCATTTATTTATTTATTTGTGTCCACATCAATGGAAGAAATATATAAACAGTAGAGAATGATTTTTCAAGAAGCAGTGTTTCCATATGTGGCTGATTTGAGATATCTCTCTCTCTCACACACACACACACACACACACACACACACACACACACACACACACACACACACACACACACACACACACACACACACACACACACACACACACACACAGGTTGTCACATATAAGACATAGTGCAGCTGACTGTACTCTGGAGTGGAGAGAATAGAGGCCTGCACAGAGAGATTAATGAATGTCTGCCCTTTGTTCTCTTTGAGCCCGGGGGGTTTATGGCCCTACAGTTCCCCTTAAATCTCTCACAAACACACGCACACACACACACACATGCACACATGCTTGGTTCCTTTATATCACAAACACAAGTCCAGGGCTCCTTCTCTTTCTTCAGCCTTTGATTTATAGGTCCTCAGTCAGGGTGAAAGGCGGCCTACAGATGGGAAAGTGTGTGGTTTGTGTGGGGGAGTGTGTTTGCATGTGTGCGGATAGCTGTGTGTACATCTGTTCATATTTGTACATGTGTGTGTTTGCGCGCGTCAAGAAAGAAAAGCCCTCTTCAAAGTGGCTCCAAGATGCCATAGAAGTGGAGCCTTTGTTTGGCTGCCTTGTTATTTTTCACATTAATCATAGTTAATGTCCGTCTAATCCTTCCTGCACTGCCCTGATTGCTGGCCGGGGGGTCATCATCAGCAGACAGAAAAAATAACACAAGAAAAAGAAAGGAGAAAAAGACGAGGGGGACTTGCTGCCCCTCAAATCCGACCCTGGAGCTATTGTTCTGCTAATTGATCACCGCTGATTGGGTTTAAATATTTCAAGCGTCAGATACCGTTGTCCTGATCAAAGGAAAACGCCCTCAATTAATCTGCTGGCGTGTTCAGTGGATTAACACATTCTTGGCCCGCTGTGTGCAAACAATGTAAAGAAAGAAAAAAAAGAGAAATGGCAGAGTAGGGAGGAGGAGAGGGAGGAGCTGATGGTGGCAGTGGTGGGGTGAAGCAGCAGGTGACCCAAGGGAATGGGAGGAAAAGGCCACTCCAGCAATCAACAGGGCTTAGCTGTATTTTCTTCCCTCAATGAGCTCCTTGTCCCAGAGAGAGTATGTGTGTATTAAGCGGGTGGAAACACATGCTTTTAAAATATCAATATTGTTCCATTGGATTTTTACATTGAAATTGTGTAAGTCCCATACAAGAAGATTTTTCCCAGCATGAGCAGGTTGTGTGCCAATGCAGAGATCCCAGGCAGAACATGAAGGCCTTCTCATTTAGTGTTTAATCAAGTAGAAAAATAAGGGAAAAAGGCTGAAGTGTGTGTGTGTGTGTGTGTGTGTGTGTGTGTGTGTGTGTGCTTGCGCGTGTGTGCGCACCTGCTTGGCTGCTGTTTCTGTATGTGTGTTTGTGAGGGTTACATTTTTTCTGTGTGCACATTAGTTTTTAATTAGTTTGTTTACAGTTTTAGCATAACGGTAGTCTCGCTTTGCCAGACCTTCCTCCACAGCGCCGCGGAGCAGGGTCTGGCTAGTCCACACAGCATTCCGGGATGGCAGAAAAACATGCTCTGGTTTATTGGCATTTCTTTGAACCAATCACAATCGTCTTGGGCAGCGCTAAACGCCGGACGGAGCCTCGGTGCCACTGCAAAATAGCCTCAGGAAGGAACTTGTTTTGGTGGAACGTGTGTATGTCCAAAAGTTGTTTTAGTTGTGCAACAAAAAACTCAGATTGGACAGATAGTCTAGCTAGCTGTCTGGATTTACCCTGCAAAGATCTGAGGAGCAGTTAATCATAGTCCTCATAAACTGACCAGAGTTTAAAATTCCAACACAAAGAAAGCAGAAGGTACCGGACATCTGGCCCTAAAGAGTGAAATCCGGCGGAATTTCTGGCGGCAACGGAGCAATCCTGGAAGTGTAACGTCGTGGATATAGGCTAGTATAACGGTAATGCAATACAACAGCACAGCACCACACACTGCAGCCTACAAAATGAATATCCAGTGGAATCAACTGCTCTAAATTCAACACAAACTGAACATTAGAACCTTCATGAACGTAGGAGCTTCTGCAGGACTGCTGTATAAGACTGTATTCGTTTTAGCTAAGTGTACATAATCAACTATAATAAATAAAAAATGTATTATTTTTATGAAATTTAAAGTCAAATTAAAATTTGAATTCTCTTCACTTTTTGTGTAAGAAAATATATATTAATCTATATATCTCAGCATGACTATACTGACACTGAAGCTATTGAGCATATTTTTTCCATAATTCAAAAAGGAGTTACAAGAAGGTGTGCTTTTATGGTGCCATGGGTTATGACACCATGGAAGTTGGTTATGAGCTGCTCCCAACCAGGGCACCTCATAACCCTGTACGTTTTATGGATTGTTAGAGTTAACATTCAACATTTGGGCCGACTTAGTTGACTTTAGTCAAAAACCTGTGATAAGGGTTGAAGAAAGAAGGGAGATTGGCTTTCTGTTTGTCTTCTCTCTCTCTCATTGCAGTGTATTTACTCTTCAACGTTGACCGTAGAGGAGTAGGAGGAGCAGGATTAAGAGGAGGTTAATGGGTTTGATTTCACAAGACCAACAGACTCACTCCAATGTCTGCAAGCGTTTGTTTTGGGACTTGTGCTCAGAAATGTTTGGCAGAATCTGTCTGCAGCTCCGACTCATTAGATCAGGAACAGAATAAGAGCCACTTTACATCACAGAGTACTATAAATATTAGATTTTCATGTTGTTAAATCGATGATGACTTATTGGCAAATAGCTTTTCACAGTAGGATACACAAAGTCCTGGCATAGTACATGAGGATCTCACGTACAGCCAAACATTGGTAAGGACAACTGCACAATTTATCAAACCATTATATAATACGATTAATAACAATTCCAACAAAATGATGGAAAAATAATAAATAGCTGTTATTCCACTTAAAACAGCTGTCCCTTGCTGCCCGAAGATGCTGCCAATGGTTATTAACTTGTCATGAATTTTGGCATCTTGCAAAATATACAGCCTGTATCTCTGATATTATGAAACCTAATTATGGTTAAAGTAAATCATCATTGTCATGGTTTGGGCTTTATTTTCCATTGGGGCTGTGCTACAAATACACACATTCCTGAAAAATGGTGCACACCTGCTTTTATAATGTATCTCCCCTGATGGATTTACCAGCCAGTGTGCTCAAAAGTGATCAATATGGGATAATGGTAAAAGATTGAATGTAATGTAACAGTAGCACAAGCAGAAGGTATTCTGAAATCAGTGAAATAACTGAGTAATGTCCATTATACAGCAATATCTACCCAGAGTTTGCTAACATGAGCCACCATAAGCTAATAAGTAAGACATAAGGGTGCTTTTCTTCCAGTTTTCATCCAAATTTAGCACAAATTCTAACCAGAATATTTCCAGAAAATCAGCACAAAATTTTTTTATTTATAGTTTCTGTTTGCGTATGTTTGGAGTTGGGTGCTTTGGATTAATCCACTTCGTTTTTCTATATGCAAATTGTAATTGCACATAAAAACAGATGGATGGAAACACACTTTGTGACATAACAATACCACGCTAAAATGAATTTACTTTCATTAAAGGTACACTGTGTAGTATAATAATAGTACTAATAGTATAAGTATTTTATTAGCTAAAATCAATATCTTCATTCATAAATATGTCCTCAATGGTGTAAAATTACTTCTTTCAATGATCTGACTTATCCTCGTAAGTGAAGAATTTCTTATCTGTATTTACATTGGACGGAATTGGAAGGATTCCTCGTCGCCAAAAAGCGAAAAAGGGAATTAAAAAGGCAACGTGACACATAACGGCTACCGTAGTTGCAACACGCGTTTGAAAAAGCGAGGCCAGAGAGCATTATTTGTTTGAATGCAAAATACAATTTCACCGCTAGATGGGAGAAATGTCTACACAGTGTACCTATAAATAGCATTAATCCCCTTTAAGTTACCGGTCATCAGTTTTCTACTTTAGTCTGTTGCGAAAGCCAATAAAATGATATGAGGACAGGTGTAATGTGCTCTTGTTTCTTTTTGAGCTGCAGCTGATACTCATTATTCTGAGTGGAGGCCCTTACATTCAGTTTCGTTGCTCTTTATGGCTATTTTTATATTTTTAAACTTACAGTATATCTAGCTCATTACAGCGGGTGCTCGGCTTGGCTAGCCCAAAATTCTTCAGGTGACACATATGCACAAACACACTCCGTCGCTCCTGACAACACTGTTTGATCTGAATTGTTTACTGTCTGATAAGGCAGCACAAAAGTCCATTCATGCTAACTGTTTTCATCCCTTAGCAACTGTGTAAAGGACTGCAGTTTACACCAGATCAGTTGGTCATAATCTTAATTGTCATTGGAAGCATTTTATTTATTTCCATGAAAGCTTTCGCATTCGCTCTTATGAACCCAAAGTATCTGGTAGGTCATAAAACGAAGAACGGAAATAAGATAAGATAAAGCTATGACGAGAGAAGGGAAAACTGAGGAAGAGTGAGAGGAGGAGGTAGTAGGAGTAAGAGCTTTCATGGATGAAGAGACTTGGCCGTGCCAACCTGCATGAGAATTCAGTCCAAACCACCATTATCATCACACGGATATCTCTCCCATTTCTGCTCACATGTCCTTCACGCACACACACACACACACACACACAAACACACACACACACACACACACACACACACACACACACACACACACACACACACACACACACACACACACACACACACTTATGCTCTCCTTCAGTGGAAATTCCCTCATCATGACTCCTGTTATGATCATAATTGTTATGTCCAACGTTTCCATAGCAATGTTAACAAACATTGTCACCAAAAAGCAAATCTGCCAAGATTTAAGAGAGATAAAACCTCTAAATGTTTGGCAGTGATGTTATCAAACTACTGCACTGCATTCAAGTCTTTGACTGCCTACACTTGCTGTCTGACCTCAAATTCATCTTCAGACAGAGGATTTGACTGTTTCGCTACGGCAGCTCTAGTGCTGATGATGAGGTGTTGAAGGCACTCTGGGTGAAGCAGGTTGTTCCTATATAACTTTTTATATATAAGTCCAACATTAAAAAAGCATTACAGCCACATCTGGTCTGCCGTTAGCTCTCCCCAAGCAAGGATGTGGCTCTAAATGGTTGTGTGTGTGAGAACCTGGTGAAAGACGTAACGTCCTGATCGATGTATATCCCAGTAATCTGTTATACCACACCTTTTCCTGTATCCAAAAGAAAACTAAATGGCCGATCTGCAGAGTGCATATTGGTTTGTTTGCATGTCTATGTGTTAAAAGGCTAGAGGTCAAGTTATTTAGCACAGATCATCAACATTTTCCATGAGATTAAGAGCATAATCGCAGTCACAAGGGAACCTGGTACAGTGTGTCTAGACTGGAAGGTTGCTCATTGTTACAGCTACCCAACAGAGTTTACAATAGTTAAGGTGGCCCATTATTTTTAAGAGCAGTTCAACTGGTGTTGTGTCTAGATAGTAACCCTAGATTTGCAAAAACTCTTGTGAGACTCACTGCCTGATGACCTTAATCATTCAAAGCCAATACCTGACCATAACCATCTAACCTATCTAACCTACCTATAATCTAGACACGATCATTCTCTGGCTCAGTCATCCAACTCTCTGTCCTCCGCCCTATCAACCTAAATGACAGAGTGTAATGTCATGTTATTGCGTACCAAAACTACCCATATGTGTGCTTTCTGATCTGGTGCGTCTATGGTTAAGGTTTGGTTAGGCAAATGAAACAAATTGTTTAACGTTAGGAAAGGTTACGTTTATTGTTAAAAGAATGTTGATTGTTTACTCTACTTTGGTAGGTTAACTAAGCCTAAACTAAGAGAAATAAGCTACAGCGGCCATGTTGATTCTTATGAAGGAATATATATTATCTTTACACAATGTACACAGCAGTCACATTCTGTGTCACAATGGTAGCAGATATATCAGGCAGTAGTTGGTTGTTGTCCATTCAGTCCATGTGTTGCTAAACATTACTGTAAGATAAAATATACTACTATAATACAAGCCTTATCCTTTATTAGCAATAACAAAGGATAATATAACCAATATTAGCTGTGCGAGATGGAGGCTGCCAACGATACTCATCAGTATCTTTACTAGATGTATACTGATGTTGATATATGCGCCTTTAACTATTTTCCCAGACTAGCACACATAGATTTATGACCCTTGTTTCAATGTATATTCTCTTTACAATCATATGCGCTGAATGCAAGATATGTGTTCACCGCAATAAACTAAAGAAACCTCAAGAAATCCATTTATTTTAAATGACAAGCAAAACTTTGGCTGGCTGATGTTAACCACGGTCACCTTGTTTCTCCATCTCGTGGGTTTGAGAGCTTGGCTGCAGCTAAACTTTGGAGCTACATCTCCCATCGGCAGCCAAGATTAGAATAGCTATATGTCCCGTCTGTTATAGCAACAACATTTTTGCTTCAAATGGCAGTGGGAAAGCTCAACTTGTTCACTGAACTCATTCAAATCGCTGACACCTCAGGGTTGAGCAACAGTGCAGCAACAGATATAGAGCTCTATACACATTCATACATGAAGGCACACACATGCACACAGAAACACAAGGCCGCTGCATTCCACCAGCATGAAAGTGCTTTCATGTTTACAGCAGAACAAACAGAGGAGGGCTTCACCTCATGTGTTTATCTGTAAAAGGCCTGTTTCCATGACTGCCTTCCCTCCTAGCAGTAAGAAACAGACCATTTGCTCTGACGGATTAGAGTTTAACAAGCAGTGAGCGTTAAAGAACAACTGAGAAATGCTTGTTGTCATTTGTAATGATTATTTGCATTCATAATTTGACATTATTGCTTATGTACAAAGGTTATGTCAAAAAAGGGATCAAATGTTTAGTTAAGTGAAATACTGGTAACTATGATCAATACATTTGTCATGTTAAAGGATAATTGTGATTTATTCCACAATTATCTCAGGTGAGCAGGCAGGTAGGGACTGGTTGTCACAGCTGTAGCAAGTTGTCTAATCATCACCTTTTAAAAGCAGTAGCGAGCCGGAGCAGAAAAAGAATCTTTCGCCGACGAGGGAGAAAAAAGGACGTCGACACTGTGTGAGAAGCAGGACAGAGATAATTTATACCCTCGTGACCGAGAGCCTCGGCCAGGTGGGAGCGAGGGAGCTCCAGATGAACTGTGGGACAATACACTCTGGTGATACGGTCATTAAATAAAAAGCTGTGGAAAATATTCCTCCCCAAGTCTGTGTGTGTGTCTCTCTGAACAAAGGTCTGCAGCAGCGGAGCTGCTACAGGGTCTTATTTTAAAGCTGCACCGATCAATTTTAAACTTACGGTAATGCTTTTAGTTGCCCGCACCCCAAACACGAACCATCTCATTCCAATTTAGCATCAATTACAGCAGTTATAAGATATGGATTTCTTTCCCTCCAAGCCTACAGAAACTTTGTCCTTTATCATTTAAAAAATCTGTGTATCAATATCCTAACATGATTCTTGTTTGATTCTTGCTTATTTATATTACTTTCCTTTCCTTTCCTCACACTTTATTTTTATTTATTTGATTGTTCCTTTCTTCTGTCCCTTTTTCATGGACTCTCTGTTTTAAAATTGTTCTCTTCACGTATTATTGAATAATTGTACTTGTCCTTTGCATGTGGATGTTTTTGCGTGTTTTTTTTTTTTGCGCTAAATGAATCAAATTAGTTCAGTCTCAAAGCTCTCATCGACCTGTTTCTAGATGACGAAGACAGCGATTCTCATTGAAACAATCTTTGGTAAACCCATTGCATTACCTTCTCAGCACCAAACGGCAGGCGGTTAGCAGCTTGCTAGGAGTTAAAAAGAAGTCAGACATAGCAAGAAATATAAACAGATGATCAGACAGATTAGCCAAACTTAACTGGAAGAGAAAATGAAGGCAAATGGAAAAATGATTTCAGCTGTAAACAACCATCATCTCATAACACACAGAAGAAGGACCCATGTTGTAATGAACCCGAATTTTCCTTTAATGGCTGTGGCCAAGAAATTCATTTTGTAAGTATGACACATTGGGTTTGTGGCTGGACGGGTGTTCCTTTCAATCTTTTGACCAGCCAGGAAGATTAAGAAGTGGATGAGTAACGCTCTCTTCTGCCTAACAGTTGCATTGCTTGCCCTTAAGCAAGGCAGGAAGCCCTGCTCTGTGGCTAACAGTCCACTGGCAGCTCAGGCCTGAAACTGATTGAATGTGAAGCAGATTGCTCCTGGAAAAGAGAAAGTGTTCTCAATTGCCTCCCCTAGACGACTGTAATCTACAATACGTGTATATTCATGGTATTGTAAGACAGTCCTACATTCCTTTAAGCCTGACTGTCTTGTTGTATTGTCATAAACCAAATATAAGTAATGTAATAAGGAAAACTGGAAGCAGGGTCTGGGAAAGTACAGTCCTCTGTTCTGTTTCGGTTTGTAGTCAGTGGATGTGGTTGGCGGATGGGGATAGTGGGCAGAGTATGTTCGCATTTCTGTGTGTGTGTGTGTGTGTGTATACAGTACTTGTGTGTTGGGTAGAGGGTCTAGCCAGCTCTCGCCTTGCTCCATTTGCCATCAAACCCCAGCTGAAATAAAGAACACATGGGAGCCGTTTCAAAGCTCCCTCATTGCCGGTTAAAAATCTAAATTTCCCCCGCGACTTCTTGCTGTCTCTCTTCAACCCTCCGCCCATCCCTCATCATACCCTTTGTGCTTGGAACTGTTCGCCCGGAACAGGCAACACCAATCGACCTCAAAATTTCCATTCGGAAAAGAAAAGGAAAACCAAAATAAACAGATGATGAGGAAAAAGAGAAGAAAGACGTGAAACAACGATTGCATGCACCGCAGAGAAGGGAGGGCAAATTCTGTGCCAACTGTGTTATGCTTGGCAAACCTTTGAGTGCCTGATCTACAGATGAGAGAGGGAAAGGGAAAAAAACTGGAGCAACAGGCTGCCATACGGGGCGGTCGCCAGCCGCTGTATGTTTGAACCATGGGAGAAATTTCATGTGGTTGTGATTTTCATATTAAAGTAATGGGGGTCTATCAGTGTCTGAGATGTACAGATGGGAGGCCTACGCACCGGCTGCTGTGTGTGTGTGTGTACGGGAGTGTATGTACATTTACAGTGTTATTGAAGTAAGCATGTGTGTTGGAAGACTGCAATTCACTCCCTAATTGCACCTAATAATGGCACTTCAGAAATGCCACAATAAATGGTATGTTGGATAAAGTGTGAAGAGGGAAATAAAGTCCTTGAGTACCATTCTCCATTTCAGTATTACAGGAAAGCACATCGAACATTTCATTGCATATTAGGCTTAGACTGATGTATGAGCTTGCTGATGTGCAGCACATATGAGGCCAATTGTTTCATTTAAGGGCAGTGGTGCCCTAAAGGTTAAAGAAGCAAGCTTGTGACCAGGAGGTTACCTGTTCAATCCCTCAGGATAAAAATTTTGGTGGGGAAAGTGAAAGAGCAGGGCTTGTCCCTCCCTCATTACCACCACTGAGGTGCCCTTGAGCAAGGCCCGTAACCCCAACTGCTCCAGTGGAGCTGCTCAGTGGCCAGCAGATCAGACTGTGGTTGTACTGGGCAGCTTCCAGGTATGAATGTGGAACTGTGTGAATGTGACAGGTCGTCGTTGTAAATGAGAATTTGTTCTTAATCGTCTTACCTGGATAAATAAAGGTTAAAAAAAAAGTAAAAATCAGATATGGTCCACTTAGTCTCAAACAGTATTTCATTTCATGTCAAATTAACCAATATAAAGTTGTAGTCAACGTCAACGTATTGCAAATAATACACTGGATATACCATGTTGCAAGAGAGTATCAGTGCAATGTGAGTTGTCTGCCTGATATAGCTCGCAGGCATCACTCCATTTTGTCTTTAAGTTACTTACTATCATGTCAGTGTCTGTTGGGGGGTTTAGCCCTTCATTAGTCAGCTGTGTTTTCCCAGAATGCCTTTCACATTCACATAATTGTCTGGGCAGGATGTCTTCTGTTGTCAGGACAGGCCCTCTCCCTCAGCGACCCTTCCAGGCCTGTTGATACAGTGAGTGTCATGTTTAAGCTCCCCATTTATCTCCCATCACTGGGGTGGAAATCTGGCCTTATTTGTATATGTGTGTTTCTGTTCAATGGGTGGTCAAATGCTGGTTAATACTAAGACTGTGCCTTTCCTTTAGCAAAGCAAGATGAGAATCTCCAGCTAGTAAATCATCACAGATTCATCCTGCGAGACAATAGCCTGAAGACCTTTGACCTTTTATCTGTTGTTCTACAACCTATTGGATTTACTTGCCCCTTTAGTGAATGGTATCACTACTAAGCATCATAGGGTGTGAGCTGCTTGTTTTGAAAGGATAATGATAAATTGTTGTAATTGTTCACTTGTTACTTTCAGGAAAATCAGTTCTGGCATGGCTTTTGCTCAGTTTCTGCCTGTTGTGACGACATTTGCAGGTTTGTTGAAACCAAACGTCCCATAACTCTCAGTCTCATTCCAAAGATGGTAAACAACTATAGAGACTTGTATGTTTACAGAGTTGTTATTCTCATCACTAATAAGAGTATGTCAACCACATTTTGCAAAGTTGATATTTCATGTTGATGCAAACACGAGTTAAAACAAGAGATCAGGTTTTATTCCGACTTGAAGTGTGTTGCCAGTGAAATGTTGAAACTTAAACATGCTTGACTCTACTTCTGGAATATAGGCATGCTAAACTCCCATGCTTGCATATTAAAGTCTTGGATCAGGATCTGTGGACAATTTGATGTGACTTAAAAGAAAAAGGAGCTTTGTTGATTAAACAAGTTTAATTTTGTACCCCAGGCGCACTGTCGTATTTAAACAGAGAAAGCTGTGTATGTGTGTGTGTAGTGCTTGACTGCTGGACCACTGGTATTTGCTTTTGACCAGTGCCAATAAAAATGTGGTTTGATACAACTATCAGCTCCTTGAATGTACCAGCAACACAAACATTGATTCACTGATACATGTATCTGAGGGAAAGGAATGGGCAAGAGAACAAAACAAAGGGACAGCATTCATGTTTCCATGCTATACATCAGATCCCCTTTCATTACTCCAAACCCAGATATTTGCAGGGTTTCACACGTCCTTCATACTGTAAAGTAGTGTGGTTTTTGGTTGCCTGTGCCCAGATGGGGTTTATCCCTCTTGGCCATCCATGTGAAGAGGGTCCTGGGCTTGAGTCAGACAGCAGGATTAGTGGTAACAGTGCTTTGCCAGGGAGATGTACGGATGGGATAGAAAAGCCTGTAACTTTAAGGAAAAAAAAAAACAGATGTCATTTCAGATTAATGACGATGCATTTTTAATTTGCTCTTGTAGGATTTGAATAGTTTTCAAGGGACCCAGGGTCACGCAGCCCTCTGTACCTTTAAGGCCCATGTCGAACATTTCTTGTTAAAAAAAAGAAATCCCTGTGGTTGCATTTACATGGTTTACAAAACAGATGGAGAAAGAAGAAGAAGAAGGAGGGATGGATGGTGGGCTGGGATGAGAAGGTGAGTTTTGTGCTTGCTTGCTTGCTGGATGGATGGGAGCCAAGGGAAGACTTGGCAGAAATTGTAGGACATCTGTGGTTGGACTTGGAGGAAGGATGAGAGGTCTAGATGCTTTTTAAACACAGACAGAGAGAAATGGGTGCTGTTGACCTACATCCAGATCTTCAGACTTCAAACTGTGGTCTGAAAAGTACAAGCAGAGTTTTGTCTGCGACATCCAAGTCACTCCTTTATGTCCTTTAAGTTGGTGCTTCATGCAATCGACACTAATCCTGTTTGGTCTTACTTGTCTTAAGCAAATCTTTTTGTTTGTTTAGTTCTGGGACAGAGTTTGACTATTCGTTTCAGAGGAGGCCTCTCCCTCTCCCTCTGTGGTGGGTTTGAGGGAGTGTTTGAAGAGAGAGATCTGTGTGACCGAATGTCACTCGATCTTTTGATTCACTGCACATGTCATTATCTGAGAGGGGCATTTGTGTATGTGGGTCTTGCGGTGATCGACGGTTGTGTCGTCTGGATTCATAACTTACAAGATTCAAGTATAACTGAGCTGCCTGTGGTCACAAAACATGCACCATGTCTGCAGGCACAAACAAAATGTAGAAAAATGGACATTTCTCCCCACAAAGAACCTGTGGAGTTTATCTCTAGGAGTTTACATGCACATTGTGTTTGACACTGAGCTGACTCTCCCCTCCCTGTCCTTTGTCCACAAACGTCTCCTCTGTGAAACCTGACCGCAGGGACAATCATCATTCCTCAGCTATTAGCACCAAATCTTTGGCCGGGTCTGAATGTGAGGAGATGTTGTGTTGTCAGCTGGAGGGCTCTGGTTTCTCCCCAGATGAGTGGAGAAAGGGGTCAGTGACGCCTGTCAACGACCCACAACGGCCCCTGGTTTCCTGTACAGGGACCACTCAATGGCCTCCATTACGTGTCATTGAAGAACCAAAATGGCCTCTGCTCCTGATTTCCACCCAGGAGTCTTTATCATGATAGCTGCTTGGCTGAAACTCAAGAGTTTTCATAATGAATGCCTACTGGAAGCACAAGCAAGCAGTTGAAGATATAGCTAAGATAGGCATACACTGATATAGGTAATTTACTATGAAAGGCAATAAGGTTCTTTGTCCAATCTCTGAGATTGGATGTCTTTTCAAGGGTCTAATTTTTCTGTGCTGATGTCAGCGATTGGCAACTGTAACTTAAGAAGGAACTGGGATGCTTGGCCAGCAGGGTGAAAGACCCCGAAGAAAGTTTGGAAAGTAATTGTTGAGTTTGTTGGATCACTAAAAGACTGCATTAAAATAAAAGTAACTCTGTGAAAGTCGCAGGAAGCAGCTATACGAGCAAGCAGCATAATGTTTAACACAAAGCAAGCACATTCTTCTTTTGTGAACATGTTGAAGTTAGTTCTGTCTGCAGGATCTGCTGTTTTTATGTTGGTGCTGTAAATGTCAGAGCAATTTTCCTCCTAGCTGAAACGAATTCCTCCTGCCAGACTCTGGGAATGAAAAGGAACTTGAACTTTAAATTGTTGTCTTATTGCTGGAAAGCTTAAAACCCTCGTAGAAATGAAGAGAGTTGGACCTGTGGTGTGACTTCCTTTTCCTGTGAAAATGGTCCAAGAAGGCTTTTCTGTGAACCAGCAGTAAAAACTTTCCACGGGTAATGTCTTGCAGTCTCCTTGCTCACCTTGCTCATTTTGTGGAGCTGTTTTCTTGAGCCTCCCGGTCTCGAGTTAGTGGGTCAATATTTGCCTTTAACTTTTGACCTATGTGTTTACCCACCTTTTTACCCAATTACTGCCATCACTGCAGTCTAGCTCAGAGAGGCCCTTTAAACCGTGGAACCAAACTCCTGTGTAGAAGATTCAGACTCTGCAAATAGTGTGAGCCGTGTTTTTTTTTTTTTTTTAAATGACATTCCGTGATATGTAATGATTTATAGGCTGATACTTAATATGGAACATGTTAGGAATAATACACATTTCAGGATACAAACCACACAAAAAATGGTAATTAGTGGTAATGTGATCATGAAGTAAGGACACATACTCTATTAATGACTCAGTTTGATCCACCATTTTACTTTACTTTTTAAAGAGTAACTACTGTAATATGTCAACACAGTCTCACGGCAGTTCGTGAAATGGTCACGTTATTTTTAATCTATTGATTCGTGTACACGGACACGTTCATCTCGTTTTTTTTTCGTGGTGGTCAGCACGAAATGGGAAGCATCGAGAACGGGAAAGGAAACGTCACACGCGGGAGACGGATGCAGTCTCTGGGGGACGCCACGACAACAACGGGATGGTTGTGTTTAGGAAAAGAAGAACGGGGAAAGGAACCGTCACACGCGGGAGATGGCCGCAGTCTCTGGGACGGTTGTGTTTAGGAAAAGAAGAACGGGGAAAGGAACCGTCACACACGAGACACGATCCCCGGTCTCCAGGGTGAAAGTCCTGTGTTGTTTGACCCATCCACCGCACAGACCAACCTCCCTGCACGGATTTTCGGCTTTTCATACTACTCGCTACTGCAGTCGTGCTCGTGATCACAAAAGATACTCCCCATTGAAATACATTAGTTTAAAATTTGTGCTCACCACCACGGAAATAAACGACATAAACGTGTCCGTGTACACAAATCAATAGATTAATTAACGTGACCATTTCACGAACTGCCATGAGACTGGGTTGAATATGTAAGTACTCAGAACTAGGCAAGACAGATATCTGGGAGGAAATTAATAATTACTGTTTTATTAACATTGTGAAGTCTGTTCCCCAGTAGCTTTTCATTATCTAGATCTCAATATTTAGGAAGTACATATAAGAGATTCATTGTCCCAGACATATAACTCACTGCACAAAATCTCTGGTCTGAAGGCTGTTTACACCGATCAGAGCTTTGTATGTCGGGATTAAGAATGGTCGTGTATAGACTGTAACCCAAGATTTGCAAAAATCTTGCGAAAAGTTAAAGTTTAATGGTTGAGTTCAAGCATTTACCTCGAATGGTTAAGGTAAGAATAAGTTGTTGGGCATCGAGTCTCGTGAGAGTCTTCGCCAGTTTTGAAAAAAATCTAGATTTATCATCACAACCTAATATTTAGGAGATTAAATGGTTACAATTATTAAAATCATGCAACACAGCAACCCTATTTACAAAACTACACAACCACAGCATTAACAACTAGCACTAACACTGTCTGAACTATTATTACTGCTGTTACAATTATTGCCACTACCACATATATCACATGGCCCTCTGCTACAGTCTGCTGTTAATAATCCAGACAGCTGTGACCTGCTTTAAATACATCCCCAGACTAATACGCTCATTACTGCTCTGCTGTGAGTGCACTGGGTCAGGAATTCTGCACACACACACACACACACACACACACACACACACACACACACACACACACACACACACACACACACACACACACACACACACACACACACACACACATTAATACAACAATATTGTGTGTGCATGTGTAGCACGTATACACAAAAACATGTATGAAAGCACGCACACATGCACACTTTCTACATGCTTTTGCAAAAACACAATTCCTTTTTCCTGCATGCCTCACATGCCGACATGAATGCAGGCGGACAATGAAAGGCATACACACACACTCACTCATATCTCCTGCTACCCATCCATCTGTACATCCATTCATCCCCGGCTCTACAGGCACCCAAAGCGTAGCCAAAGCTGTTTGTGTAAAATTAGAAGTGAAACCACATCCTCTCTGATTGGATCTGTGGACCTGCTCCGTCTCTGGGTGGCTGTGCAAACAAACTGAGCTGGACCATTACAGCCTGGCTCCTCTGTGGCTTCACCATACACACACACACAGACACACACACACACACACACACACACACACACACACACACACACACACACACACATATACAGGAACATTTGCTTGCATGCGCCTAAACACACACACCTAAAGTTGGGTTTTAGGGAAATTAAATCCTACATCTTCATCTCCTCTAAACCTTATTTATAAAATCCAGAGCTCATCAGGTACACACATTTTTATTACGTTTGTATTACTGCACTTACCTGCGTAAGGTAAGATAGACCAGTAATGGGTTTGTTGGCAACAGAGATGTCTGAAAATTAAGTCAATGATCAAGAAGTATTTACAAATGTGTGATAGGCAGCTTCTCTGCCACAGACTGCATGTGATATAACTGATCTATTACAGAGTTGCTAGGAAACTAATGCAGTAACTGTTGCACCCAGACTTTAATCTCTCAGTTTATTAAAACAGTATTACTTTAAGACACAACATGACTCAGCAGCAAAGAGGCCATAAAACACCACCTTATCTTCGGTGTGTTATTCCTCACAGCGTTCCAGTTCCTTGGCCAAGTCTGTCTGTTTCACTGGCCTGATAGCTCTGATTTCTGCACTGACTCATTTAGCCAGCTTATATAACTGACTGATGAGGGGCCGCCTTCCTGCTTTCTGTTCCCATCCATCCCCTCCATTTTTTTTCTTTCTTTTTTCCAAATCATGCCTGCAGCTCTCTGCTGCCTCACCACATCCTTGTCTCCTCATCTTGCTGTCTATATATATTCTGTTATTCCATCTCTTGTAATTAAAAATGAGTCTACAGGTCATTTAGGAACATTTCCATTGTTTGGCCAGAGTAGAATCACATCTTATGGGGGGAGATCAAAACACTCAGGCAGACAAAACATTTAACAGAATGTTACAAGCTAGCATGCAATATGAAATCACAAAATAAGCATTAGACTGACAATTGACCAACATAAAACATTCATTAAACATTTATATCAGCTAAATCTTTCCAGATGCTTTAACCTTGGATGCACATCCGGATTTGGGGGTGGGGGGTGGGGGGGTCTTAGAGAAGGCAAAGAGCTTTTTATTTGAAGAGAGCAAATACAATTATAATTGCTCTTTCTTTGCATGCTTTTGACAATCAACCAATGGTGGTTTTGTAAAGAGAGACACTGTTGGAAATGTTATGTTGAAAGGAATACAAAACAGACATCTAATGACAGTAGGTTGGCCTTTCAAAATTCATAGAAATGTGGGAAGCCTGAATAAAGCACTATTCAGACTAATGCAGGGTCCATTTATCTATGGTGTCATCCAAACCCACAAACACTGACACAACAATTTGTATATCTCACAAAATTACGGCGACCAGTCATGTGACTGTGAAGTGATGGTCGGCTGGTCGTGACAGCGGTCGTGACAGTTAGGTTTAGTCCCAAAAGGGTGACAGTGAAACAGTGATGTGAAAGTTAAGTTTAGGCACCAAAACGACAAAGTTCAGATTACAAAAAAGTTAGTTATTTGGGTTAAAACGCTAGTCCCCTTAAAGTAAAACGTTTCTTGTGTTTTGCCCTGTACTTTTTCCACGATACCGTGAGGTCATCGTCGTGACAGCGGTCGAGACAGTTACGTTTAGCCTCAAAAAAGTGACTGTGAAATGGCGATGTGACAATTAAATTTAGGCACCAAAATGACCCCTTGGGCCCTATTTTAACGATCTCAGCGCACGGCGCTGTTGTGGTGGCAATAGGCTACTTCTGATTTTCATCAGGCTCAGTCATCTCATCTCTTATATGCTGTGTCTCTATGATCCTATCCTGTCCTATTCATGGTAGCCTACTCGTGAACATTGCACCGTCATCACGTGCTGTAGTGGGGGGGCCCGCCTTGATAATCCTGCATAAGGGCCCAGTGTTGGCTTGTTACGCCACTGCATCATAAGTACCACGGCCACTAGCAGTCATATGTGGGGCTCACAGTAATAAATACTTGAAACACATACGAATTAAAGTGCATTACTTTTTGTAGCTACATGTACGAATGGTTCATGAGAACAGCCTGAATGCCTGTATGCTATATAAGCGTGCAAACATTATGGCATAATCTCATTCCATATTCAGGTATTACATTATCAGGATATTGTTGCTCATGGAATCTCGTCCTAATAAAACTTTCGACACAGAGGCCGTCACCATGACCTTTGACCTGGAAGCTGCTCAGTAATGGCTTTGGATGTGGCTGTGGGAAAATAGTGTCGGTGATAAAAGCGAGGAAGATGAGTCAGATGAGTCCGAGCGGGGTGTCGGAGTGGCAGCATATCTTGTTTGGACAGCGGTTTCCTCAGTTGTAGAACAAGTGACGGGGCAGGTTAACTACTGCTGCCCTCAGCCATCAGCAGAGGGAAAGGAGCCGGAGTTTGTCTCTTTACATGATTCTCTTTGGTGCATCTCTGTTGTGCTCTCCAGCTCTAAAATATAGTCCTGTTTTATTATAGCGTGAGTCTTACTATTGTAGTTTCTATTGGTGATAATAACACTATAGGTTTTGTGCTAAGATTTGGGAACGCAACAATGCTAAAAATAAGTCCTATGAGGCATGCTACTACGAGCAGCTAGATATTTTAGGTAGAGAAAACAAAGTGAAATGGTAAAATGATTACCCAAACCTTTCCACTGTAAACATTAATCACAGTTTGTGGACCGACTTCCTGGTTCATTGTTAACCAACTGTACTTGCCATTGTGTGTGCTACAAATGTCAATATTACAGACATTTGTGGTGTGCTCACTTTTCCTCCAAATAAAGTGGTTTACAAAGTCTGGCTAAGCTGTTTGTCATGTTTCTTGCCTGGTCCGACTTTGTTGTAGCAATGTTGCTTTTTCCCAGACCTCAGCAGTTACTTTGGCGAGTACAATCCTATCATAACAGATAGAAATTATGGCTAAGACGTTGATAAAAATACCCAAATTATCCTTTATTGTCTTTGTATCTCTTCCGCTTCAATTACATCTTGTAAATGAGTGAGAAGAAGTACTGCTTTGCACAAACAAAAATAGACCAATTTTTGTTTTAGCAAAAGTTAAAGCAGCATTCTTTGACTTCTTGGCCACATGGGGGCAGTGGAACTAACTGGAAAGACATCCAGCAGACACAGAGAAACATAAGCAGTCATTTGGAGCCATGTTTTTGTCCACCCGATGAATTTAAGTCAACTCTCTTTTAAGTTCTGTTCCACCATCTTCTGGGGGAAATAAACGGGCTCTTTAGCTGTAAAATGCTCCACTAAAGATCGCTAGTTGCTAACTTTGTGTGCCTGCCGTTTGGTGCTGTACAGTGGGTTTAACAGGGCCTTTTTGATGCATGAGTTTGATGAGAGTAGTGAGAGTGAACCAAAACATAGAGTAAAACAAAAAAAAAATGAGCTAAAAGATGCTAAAATGCTCTGTAGACTGAAGACAAAACATGTCTGTGGCTTCATCACAACAGTGATTTACAATACACTAGACAGGTATTTGTTATTATAGTATTTAGTAGTAGTAATTACAATTACCTTCCCATCACACTTTTTTCCTTTTCTATTGCTCTCTCTCTCTCTCCCTCTCTCTCTCCCTCTCCCTCTCTCTCTCTCTCTCTCTCTCGCTCTCTCTCTCGACAGACCACCTCAGCTCCCCTGTTCCAGAGCTACACGTCACAGAAAGAAGACCCATCACTGCGCTTCACCTGCTGTTCCCAGCATTCCTTGCTTAGCTGCTGTAATCCTGGGGGCCATGTATAAAATAAACACACGGTGGATTACACTCAGTGTGTGTGTGTGTGTGTGTGTGTGTGTGTTGGGGGGGGGGGGGGGGGGGGTAAAAGAGATGAAACAGAGGATGACTATTGCCAGTGCAGTGTAATCCATTTGCAAGAAGATGTGTGTGTATGTGTGTGTGTGTGTGTGTGTCTATGAAGGACCCTATCCCCAGGTAGGCCCATTCATCACTGATGATGGTCTGTGTGCACGGGGCTTACTGTAGATCCCCAGCTCTCACACACACACACACACACACACACACACACACACACACACACACACACACACACACACACACACACACACACACACACGTTGGGGCCACCCAACTTTCTGTGCACTCCTTTTTTACTTCTGAAAGCATTTTTTCGTGGTTTCATAGACCATCTCTATTCAACAGAAAACGAATGGCTAAAATAATGGAACATTTAAATGCTCCTACACACACACACACACACACACACACACACACACACACACACACACACACACACACACACGGCCCACCCAAGGACAGATGTTAGCAGATTAATGAAACATGCAAATATCCAGCAGGTTGATCCAGCTCTGTCCCCCCTACTGTGTCTCTTTCACATGCATAAGGACCATTAATATGAAAACCAAAGGGACGGTACTGTATGCGCCATTTGAATGTTAATTGACATTGAAACATTGAAGCAGTTTGAACATGGTAATGAACTTGAGAGGTTTAGCTCCAGACCTGGACAATAAAGTCCGCCTGAGCATGAAATGGTAGGATGGGTTTCCTGCTGGTCTCTCTCCCCACAAACACACACACACACACACACACACACACACACACACACACACGTGCACACACAAACAAACACACACACGTTTGTTTCACTATCTTTGTGGGGACCCGTCATTGACATAATGCATTCCCTAGCCCCTTACCCTAACCTTAACCATCACAACTAAATGCCTAACCTTAACCCTTACCCTCACCCTTACCATAACCTAATTCTAACCCTAATCCTACAATCAAGTCTTAACCCTCAAACAGCCCTTTAACCTTGTGGGGTCCAGCATTTTGGCCCCACAAGGCTGTGCAGACCCCACAAGTATACTGTATTCCCCGGTTTTTGGACCCCACGAATATAGTAAAACAAGCACACACACACATACACACACACACACACACACACACACACACACACACACACACACACACACATACACACACACACACCACCATCCTCCATTCTCTATTCTCTTTCCTCCCTGGACCTCCTTAACATGTCCTGACCCAGGGACGGGAGGGGGGTGTGGGGGATGGTAAAGGGGGGCTGGATGCAGTGTCCAGTCCTTCGCCTCGACCTGGCCCGACTCAACAACAACAGCTGAAATGGCTTGCAGATGTGGTTAGGTTAATAAATTCGTTGTGAACTCTGCAGACTTGGTTTTTTTGGGGGGGAGTTTTCAAAGGGGGGTTGTAGAGCAGACTGGACCTTAAGGGGCTGTTTGTGTGTATGAGTTTGGATCTACACACGTGTGTGTTTGCAAAAGTGTGCATGTGTGTCAGTGTAGTGTGCATGCATCCATGATCTCGTCCATGAACCATTCAGGGTTTTATGTGCACACGTGCATCTATGTGTGTTTTTGTCCGCTCCAGGTCTCAGTAAAACATCAGGACCAGTGTAGAAACATCTTTTATCCATTGGTGTTTAGATATCTATCAAGTAGGCCTATAGAGACAAAGTGGGGAACACAAAACCCTGTCTGCTGGCTATTGATACAACCCAGGATATATTTAGGGGCACTTAATATGTAGGTGGGCTAGTAGAGCTAGCAGTGCCTTAAAGCCAGTCTATCTTTAAAGACGACTAAACAAGATCTTTGTATTACAAATTACTATGACTCTCTAACTGTGCTAACTACATTTTAGCATGCCAGCATATACAGTAGATAGATAGATAGATAGATAGATAGATAGATAGATAGATAGATAGATAGATAGATAGATAGATAGATAGATAGATAGATAGATAGATAGATACTTTATTCATCCCGAGGGAAATTTTAGGCATCCAGTAGCTTAGACAACCATAACACAACAAACACACATACACACATATGTCTCACATACATAAAAACGTGCCGTTAACCTGAAATTGCCACTTGTAGCCACAGTGGCTGCTGTTCAGCAAAAGTTGCCTTACAGATATAGCCTGGAGTTCAGGAATTTTACTGAATTGATCCTCCTTTTTACAGTTTTACAGTGTTTTAGCACCTTTTATAAAAAAAAAAAAACCTATTTAAATTTAAAGTTTAGAAAGTTTAAATCTATTTTCTATTTTCTCAATTGGCTTCTTAGTATAATTGATGGGGCTCTACATGAACACACAATTTCAGAAGTTCTAACAGTTTGGTCATTTCACATGAGAGACTGTTGTATTTGAGTTTTTATCGTGCGGACAAGGTTCGGGTGGAAACAGGTGGTTCCACATACAGCGTCAACCTATCAGAGTTTAGCAATATTGAAATCACAAGCTGATGACACGTGGTTGGTTGTTTGGTCACTGTCAATCACATCGGACTAAACCACACCCCACACCACATCCTGTTATAAGGAAATACTTCAGATTTGAAACCAAGTTGTTAAATACAGCAGCGGTCTTGAAAAGTAGGAAAGCAATAATTTGCAATAATCAGCTTTAAAGTAATAAAAACTAATGTAATCCATTGAATTACCACCAAAAGTCTTTGACAAAGAACAACGCACAAAAATCCTGAACTCAGTGTTGCTGTTTGTTTTTATCCCTTGATCCTGCACTACATATATATATATATATTTTCTCCAAACCAAGAGTTCCCAACTTTAATGAACGATATTTGATTATATGTTGTGTAATCTAATGATATGTACACTGCTGCAAGCTATCTGGGTCACATGTCTTTTTTTACAGTACAAAAGCCACTTTCTCACTGGGGATTTGGACTGTCAGCACTCAGATTATACTGCTGGTTCACTTTTAACATGAACCACACACACACACACACACACACACACACACACACACACACACACACACACAAATACACACAAATACACACACACATGCACACCATGCAAATCATACAAATCATGCACCTCAACCTGAGTGCTACACTGACAGCATACAAACCCACTGTTCACACAGGCTTAATGCACCCACCCACACACACACACACACACACACACACACACACACACTAGGCTTCTTTGCACTCTCAAGCTGTTTTTCTCTGAACAAAACCAAAATGCCAAAACCATATGCATGTGCCAAGAAGCTGGTATGCCTGCTTTTACTCAGCAAACTCCCCCAACACACACACACACACACACACACACACACACACACACACACACACACACACACACACACACACACACACACACACACACACACACACACACACACTCCTTAAAAGAGATATAATCAGCAGCTCTGGCTTTCATGCATTACCTCCCCCTATTCCCATAACACATACAAACACATGCACATGGAGCTGCTATCTGTTTCTTTCCCTTATTTCACTCTCTTTCTCCATGGAGGAAAGAGAATAGAGAATGGAGGATGGTGTGTGTGTGTGTGTGTGTGTGTGTGTGTGTGTGTGTGTGTGTGTGTGTGTGTGTGTGTGTGTGTGTGTGTGTGTGTGTGTGTGTGTGTGTGTGTTCAGGGGAGAGAAAAACCTTGGTGACATTAAACACGGTTGACAGGGAGTGGGCAGAATAAACAAGGTCCTGAGTAGAAAGGCTGCCCTTCAAACACTCCATACTCAGTGCATAGGCCCAGGATCAACTGTGTTTATCAAAATCCTGGGGCTACAGAGGGAGAGAGACAAAGAATGAGAAAGGGGGGGGGGGGGGAGGGGGGGAATGGGCTGAGTGTATTGAAGAGAGACAAAATTGAAGGATGAAGTGAAATGTAAAGAGTTTAAGGGCCCTGACACCAAGCCACCGTTGGGCCATTGGTTACCATTTGTGGCTGACCATCGCCTGTTTTTTCTAAAGATTGGATAATTATGGATAAAAGTTAAAGATGAAGTTATGAGTTAGGACTTGAAGTTGAAGCTGTGATCATTGTTGTTGGCACTAAAGTTGGCTGATTTAGCCTGTTGAACTGGACTGGGAGTCCATGACACAGAGCTATCTGACTGTAGTGAATAAGTATATTCACCCATTTTTTCACCTTTAATTTGCCAGACATATTCTCAGTGGTGGTAAAAAGTATTCAATTCCTTTACTTAAGTAAAAGTACATACAACAGTATTATCAGCAAAATGCACCTAAAGTAACAAGAGTAAATTGAATGCCAAATGCCCCTTTTATAGTGCCATGTACAATATGTCATAGGAAAATTATTACTGATGCATTAATGTTGAGCAGTATTTTGTATTTAAATTGGTCATGGTGGATGATTTAATTACCATATCAAGTGTTGGGCAGTTTTTCCTACATAAAAACTTCAATCTTACATAGAAATAGGAGACATTTAGACATGTCTTTCAATGATTGGGTCCTAAAAACATAGAAAGATTCAACCTGTTTTAATATAAATCAATTCATTAAAAAATGTTGTGTGCAAGTGAGAGTCTTTATCTTGAAACAAGAAAGAATATGGCAGGAAATAACCCTAAAATCATGAAAAAGTTGATTTTAGAAAACATGTTGAAATATTCCTGAAACACAATTTAGTGGAGTAAAAAACTACAATATTGCAAAATATGTAGTAAATGAAAGTATAAAATGACATAAAATGAAAATACTCAAGTAAAGGATACAGTAAGTACCTTAAAACTGTACTTGTTTAGTTAATGTATTTAGCATACTTTCCACTGCTGCATATTCCGAGCATTTTAGACTGTGTTAACATAGTCACATTATTTTGAAAATTGTTTGTTGGCCATCAGCTAGAGTCCTCATAGTGTTCTAGTGCAACTTTTCAAAGAAGAGGTGAAGCTGTTCAACTGTGTTTTAGGGCTCTAAAGGACGTGAGAGAGAGAAGAACAGGCACATCTGAAGAAGGCCCACTCTGATTTGAATCTGAGAAATTGCACAGCACTTTAAGATTTCAGTCTAAGACAAAGAGGATGCACTCTGTTGTCAAGGAATGCTTTTGAGATATTGGATGACTCAGGATCTGGGGCCTGCAGGGTGCTCACTGGACAGTAAGGCCTGCTGATTGAACTAAGATACCAATCTCTTGCGTCTCTATCCCTCCACCCCAGTCTCCAGTACAGATAACAGACTCTGGATGAAGACAATTCAATTGAGTTTGATTCAGCCAACTCTGCCCTCCATCTGTGATTTCGCTCCATAGTTTGGGAAATCAGGAAGCTGCAGCAATAATCTTGCATTGCCAGACCTTCCTCCACAGCACTGCGTAGGAGGGTTTGGCTAGTCCACACAGCATTTTGGGATGAGAGAGAAACATGCTCTGGTTTATTGGCATTTTTTTTTAAACCAATCACAATTGTCATCGCTAAGCACAGCGCAGAGCCACGTTGCCTCTGCAAAAAAGCCTCAGGAAGGAACTTGTTTTGGTGGCACATGTGTACGTTCAAAGGTTGTTTTAGTCGTGCAACAGAAAACTCAGAATGGACAGATAGTCTAGCTAGCTGTCTGGATTTACCCTGCAGAGATCTGAGGAGCAGTTAACCATCGTCCTCATAAATCCACCGGAGTTTAGAACGCCAACACAAAGAAAGAGGAAGGTACCGGACATCCAGCCGAAAAGAGTGGCACCGGAGCAATCCCGGAAGTGGAATGCCGTGGATATAGACTACTGCAGCAGTAACGTCGTGGTCAGTGTTGCCAACTTGCCGACTTTCTTGGTAGGTTTAGAGACTTTTCAGACCCTCTTACCGATATATTCAAGTATATTTCTATTGTAATTATTTCCCATGCATGCAGTCCACAGATCCTCGGTTATTAAACACTAAACAGCGCTGCTCTCTCCCCCTCTGTCCTATGTAAATTGAGTTACTAATGGAGTAGTCAAGTCTCAAATAGCTACCACATGAGCATTAAAAAAAAAAATCCCTTTTAAAGTATATTTAGAACAGATTAAAAAATGTGCAATCCATTTGCGATTAATCACGAGTTTATTAAGACACTCATGTGAGTAATCGTGATTAAAAACTGTTATCAATTGACAGCCCTAGTTTCAAACTCTTCTGTTTTTTTTGCTCTAAAACATACTGAATGCAGAGTGTGAAATACTGCACACTGGAGAAAAATGGTGCAACATAGTGCAAAGTCATCGGAAGTTGGCAGTTTAAATGCAAAAAAGATTGAATTGGTTAGACATGTTGGGAAATATTCTCTCTTGCTTTGTTGCAGAGAGTTAGATGAGAAGTTGGAAAGTGGTATCGAATTGGCAAGAAAGGGAATTTCTTCAATATTTCCAACTATTCTTCTACATATTTCTTTAATGCCATGGCAGTATGACAATGTAGATAAGACACCCAGAAACTTCAGAGAGCCCATCTGCACCATACACAGCAGTATGGATAGATGTACTCCACTGGGTTTAAATTGTTAGACTTCTGTCAGGGACCTGGCATTAATACAGTTACAGTATGAAACAGGTTGAGGATGATGGTTTGGAGGAGGTATTTACTGTCTGCATGCAGCCTTTTATCTTGTAAGCCTGTGTGTCCGGTTGGCTCTGAGTTTTATTTGTACATGCCTCCACACATCTTATCTGGATTCCCCTGAGGCCCTGTAGCACATGTAATCAGCCTGTATAACAAGCGCATCTGTGTGAATGTGGGTGTTCATCCATACGCATATGTATGAGATAAACTATGTGTCTGTGTGAGTGTGTATACTTTTAACTCTGATCTCATCTCCGTATCACAAAGCGTCTTCCAGTGGGACAGGAAATTGTCTCGGAATTCAGAGTTTATTACACGAGCCACAGTTCAAAGGCAGAGCCTAGAGAAGAATCTGACAAATATGTACATTTATGAGAGTGGAATCCATTTCACAGCATACATCACTCCTGCTCTGAGTTCTCTCATACTGACATGCTACAGCCGCAATATGAGCTCATAAAGCATAAGTCAGTCTCGGATTGGGAGAACTCGGCTCCCTATTGCAGTAAAAGCCTGAGAGGTTAAACCAAGCTGTTTTTTGTGCCGTGGTTACCATGAAGCACTCAGGGTTAAAAGGTTGGTTGAGCCATGTTACAAAAAAGCATATTTTCTCAATTTCCTTTAGGGGTATCTTGATTTCTGCCTCCACCCCATAAAACACAATATTATTTGAAAAATAATTCAGTCTTTTCATTTATATTTCATTTCATTTTCATTTCATTTTCATTTCATTTATTTTTTTATTTCGAAAAAAAAAAAAAAAAAAAAAAAAAAATATATATATATATATATATATATATATATATATATATATATATATATATATATATATATATATATATATATATATATATCACTATAAAATAAAATATAAAAATACAAAAGTGCATAGCAACACACCAAAGGAAAAAGAACAATATCTATACAGTTTTACAAATAATATTAAAAATACCATTACAATTAATATTTTCAAAAACTGTCTGAAAAGGAGCAGGATGAAGCCAAAGCTTGTGATGTTTATTTTTATTTTTTTACATTTTAAGTAAGTCAACAACCCATTTCCATTATCCACCACCCCATAACAACCCGTGCACTAACTCACCTTTACAATCATCTCTCTAGAATATGTCTTGAATTATTTAATATTGCCATGGTCTTTACTAGTTTTGCTTTGACATGGTTTATGTGAGGTTTCCAGCAGATTTTGTGGTCTAAAATCACACCTCTTTTAATACTTATGTTGTTGCTTTTTTGTTCTACTTGAGGGTTAGTTTTATGTTTTCCAAATAACATAATCTTTGTTTTGCTTATATATTTAATGACAGTTTGTTTTCATCAAACAACAGTTTTAATTTATTAATTTCTGGTGTGATCATCTCCAAAAGCTGCTGTAAATTATCACCAGAACAGAAAATAGTTGTATCATCTGCAAATAGAATACATTTTAGTATATTTGTTGATGTAAATTATGAAAAGCTTTGGTCCTTAGACCGACCCCTGCGGTACCCCACATTTTATATTCATGTATGTCGATTTGTGTTCCCCAATTTCTACAAATTGTTGCCTGTTTCTTAAGTAGCTACTCACCCATTCCAATCCAACCCCTCTGATACCATATTTCTCTAGTTTATGTAATAAAATGTCATGATTTATGGTGTCAAATGCTTTCTTTAGATCTACAAATATTCCCACTACATGTTTCTTTTTGTCTATGCAATTTGTGATTTCCTCAACTAATTCCATTAGTGCCAAAGCTGTTGATCTGTCTGTCCGGAATCTGTATTGACTGTCAACTAGAAGCTTGAGTGTTTCAATAAAATTGTCAAGTCTTTCTGTAAAAAGCTTTTCAAGGATTTTGGAGAACTGGGGGAGTAGAAACAGGCCTGTAATTTGTGAAAAGGTGTCTATCCACAGTTTAACATACTGGTATTACGTTTTCTATTTTCATTTTGTTTGGAAATTTACCAGATTGAAAAGACAAGTAACAGATATGAGTTAGTGGTTCAGCAATTTCTTCAATAACTTGTGTTATTATATTTATATCAATATTATTCCAATCCGTGGAACATTTGCTTTGACACTTCTTTTTTTTTTTACAGTGTTTATTATCTCATTTCTTCCCACTGCTCTAAGGAAAATAGAGGTTGGATTACTATTCCACAGATCAGCATTTACCCCTTCTGTTATTTCTGGATTTTTAATTTTTTTTGTTAGATCTGGTCCCACATTTAGAAACAAATTGTTAAAACCACTAACCATCTTCCATCTTCCATGTTTTCTATTTTCTTGTCATTTTCGATATAACATTCTGGGTAACTAGTTTTCACATTTTTAGTTCCATTTCTAATGATACTATTTAGAATATTCCATAAACCTTTCATGTTATTTTTTATTATCATCTAATATTGTATTATAGTATTCTTTCTTACATAGCCTCATAATATTAGTTAATTTATGTATATACTTTTTATATTTATTTTCTGCTTCTGGGGTACGATACTTGATAAGTTTTCTATAAAGTGTATTTTTTTTTCTTTTTGCAGGCATTTAGTAAACCCTTAGCGATCCATGGACTATTTGTTTTATTTTGTTACTGTATTGTTTTACAGGACAATTTTTGTCATACAGTGATGTAAAGATTTTTAGAAATCCATTGTATGCTTTATCAATATCATTTTCCTCATATAATATTTCCCAGTTTTGTTTCAGTAAATTTTCCTTAAAAGCATTTATGTTTTCCGCAGTTCTTACTCTTTAGTATTTGAGATGACCAATATCCATAGGTTTCCTATAATTACAGTGATAGACAATAAAAACAGGTCAATGATCACTAATGTCATTATATAATAGCCTGCTGTCTACATTGTTTTTCATAATGTTCATGAATATATTGTCTATTAATGTAGCACAATGAGATATGATTCTACTGGGTCTGGTGATTGTTGGATATACATCGTATTTATGAAATCTTCTGTCATTTTATGCTTTTTTGGATTTAATATGTCAATGTTATAGTCTCCACATGAGAACATGATCTTTTGCAATGTTTTTGTAAAATGATTTTCCATCCACTGCTTAAATACTTTGATCCAAGAGTTCTATATATACAGCTCACGACAATGTTTTTTGTCCTTCCCATACAAATTTCTACTGTAATACATTCCAGAAAATCATCAACAGCTGCTGTCATACTCTTCACTACCTTATAATTGTGGCCTTGACCAACTGCCACTTTGCTCGTTTGAAAGCCATGATGTCTCTTTCTCATGGGTGGGCCAAATTCTCTGGGCGGGCAAAGCAGAGAAAGGGGAGGTAACCTTGCTCCTTATGACGTCATAAGGAGCAAGATTCCAGATTGGCCCATCTGAGCTTTCATTTTCTCAGAGGCAGAGCAGGATACCCAGGGCTCGGTTTACACCTATTGCCATTTCTAGCCACTGGGGGACCGTAGGCAGGCTGGGGGAACTCATATTAATGTTAAAAAACCTCATAAAGTGAAATTTTCATGCCATGGGACCTTTAATGAAAAACAGACTAATGAGTTTGCATTCATATTATCAACTTTCAGCACCACTAAACGTGACCCATTCATGATCAGCCTGTATTGTTTATATCTTCTATTATTTCCATCTCAATTGTTTTAGAGGGTTTCTTCCAAATAGGAAGAAAAAAATTATCATTAATTGATGATCGTCTTGTTTTGTAATTTGGGGGTTCTGACCTGAGTATGGTAGATGAAGGCAGGTTGTTATGAACAATAACAATTTTTTACACAAGGAAATATCCATTTTACTGCCACATACAACTAGTTCATTTGATAGACATTCAGCATATTGGTAGTCCATGAAATCTTTTGTTTTTACGGTTTTGTCAGGTAGCACTTTGCTAGTGCTAAGGGAGTGATACAGAGTGACAAAATGGTCTCTCGGAAGTGAAATGTAAAGAATAACAAACCACAATCAAGTCTTTGTCATTTACATTTAAAAGTGAGACAAAATAAAATACCTCTCACTTAGAACAAGCTAGGATAGGCTCCAGCCTCTGAACAGACCCTGAACAGGATACACGGCTATAGAAAATAGATTGGGAATAAAGTAACACCACATCAGTGAACTAAAAATAAGCAAAAAAAAAAAGCTGTGACCAATTTGATGCTAAACTGATACGCTCTGGATAAACCCTGGATCTCTAGCATGCAGGAAAGGACTGGAATAAAACCACCCTGGAAATATGACCCAGATTGGCAAAC
>CM042326.1:10492500-10517500 GCA_023566125.1 Zingel zingel | reverse complement strand
TTACCCTTTAAAGCTGCACGCATCAATATTTCTCTATCAACAATTGACTATGTGTAATCAGGGGTGCAGCACAAAATTCTGGGCCCTGTAGAAAGGGCTGCATCTTTTTGGGCCCTTCTCACATGAGGGCCCTGGGTACTCTGTCCATTTCCACCCACAGTCCGACACCCCTGTGTGTAATGTCAAATGGTTCTCTTGGAGTGATGAACCGACAGATCCCCTGACTCTGCAGTCCTCCTCAGCTCTATAGGGCATCTTATCATGTTTCAGCTGATTTTGGTTTTACAACAGCAACCTTGTTTCCAGCAGCAGCAGGCTGGCAGCTGTTTTCATTGGGAAAAGCTCTATTAAACCCACTGTACACTACCTGCTCAGCACCAGACAGACTTTACAGGTTGGTGGTTCAATCACTGGCCCTGCAGTCCTTGTGTCCTTGGGCAAGACACTGAACCCCAAATTGCTCTCGATGCTACGCCATCGGTGTGTGAATGTCTGTAAATGTTTATCTGATGAGCAGATGGCACCTTGTATGGCGGCCTCGGCCACAGTGTACGAATGTGTGTGAATGGTGGCTGTAATATGTAAAAGCACTTTAAGTAGTCGTCTAGAAAACCGCTATATAAATACAGTCCAAGCGAGTGGTTAATATCCTACATCTTGCTTTAAGGCTAATTGTTGCTTAGCGTAGCTTTACTATGTATTGTAGAAGCTACATTCTGCCTGTCCTGGCCATCTCATGTTTAAGCCCTGCTTTAAAACGTTTACTCTGCCTCCCTCATCAGCCTGAAATCACTATATGTGGACTGGAGATGATCTAAGCAGCATAACTGAAGGGATGTGTGTCATCATCTGGACGTACATGATGTACACAAACATGTGTTTGGATTATTGCTTGCTTGCGTGCGTGTGTGTGTGTGTGTGTGTGTGTGTGTGTGTGTGTGTGTGTGTGTGTGTGTGTGTGTGTGTGTGTGTGTGTGTCTGCACGTCTTGGGAGGAACCCACCAAGGAACTTCATATCTGACTGAACTGACAGATAAAACACATTTGTCTGCAAATGCTCGTGAGTATGTGTGTGTGTGTGTGTGTGTGTGTGTGTGTGTGTGTGTGTGTGTGTGTGTGTGTGTGTGTGTGTGTGTGTGTGTGTGTGTGTGTGTGTGTGCTTGTCATCCCCTCAGTATTTCCAGGTCCCAGGACCCCGGCTGGACCATATAACTTAGCGCTGAGTAATGGGGCCAGCAGATGCTCTATCAGCAGCAGAAGACAGCAGCTATATTTGTGTTGCACTTTCTCCTCTTAAATAATGTGTGTACATACAGCATGAAATACATCACCCCTGTCCCACATGGGAGGGAGGAAGGTGTGTTTGTGTATTACTTTGTGTTTTTGTTGGAAAAGAGCTAAGATGATTCTCAGGAAACAATTTACTTCTCATGCCTTGTCTCCAACCACTGGGATATCTCCAAGTCTTTTTGGGGAAAAACATGCCTAATTTGAGTTTTAGGTTCTCTTACAGGGTACAAAACATCACAGGATATAATTCTGCCAATGGAAAAAGTGAGGTAATGGTTGAAAGCGTGTTCAGTAGAAGCAGACGGACCAGAGATAGAAAGTAGGGACAAGATGTGAAGCAGGACAACTAAACCACCTGAGACATTAGCTTTCCTCCTGAGCCGCTTTCATTTCCTATCCTTCTCTAATGTCACTCTTAGCTCTAATAAGGCCTGACTCCACTTTGATTCCATAAAACAAGGACTTCTTTTTAGGCGACCCATCAACAGTCCATCTGGAAGAACTTTAAACGTAGTTCCAACAAAATGCCAAAATATCTTCAGAACGTCAAAGCAAAGTCGAAAAAAAAAGAAGAAAAAAAAAGCCCAAAATGAAAAAGGAGTTGGTTCATGCAACCTGTACGAGATGTAATAGGGTGTAGCAATCAGTCTGAGAGTTTTTTGGAATGTTCTTGGTGTGTTCACAGAAGTTGTAACATGTGTGCACATTTAGATTTACCAAATAAAAGAGTGCATGCATCTAAAACTTCAATAAAAAGTAAAAGGGTAAAAAAGTTGGAACAGTTCTTGAAATGTCTTTAGCTTTCAAAAAGCAGGCTCAACAAGAACAAACATATGAGTCAGGATTGAAATGTGGAGACTGGGGGAGAATGTTGAAATCAAGATGTTTGAGCCTGACATGACAGTCAGGTTGACGGGAACAATCCCGCTCTTCCTCTTTTTATTGTTTTATCTGAGCCAGGGCAATTAATCACCCATCTACACACACATTTAAAAAACCCAGTCTGGGGCGCCTGGGTAGCGTGCCAATATACAGAGGCTCAGTCCTTGACGCAGCGGCCTCAGGTTCGGTTCCGACCAGCAGCCCTCTGCTGCATGTCATTCCCCCTCTCTCTCCCCTTTCATGTCTAAAGCTGTCCTGTCAAAAATAAAGGCCAAAAAATGCCACACCAAAAACACTGACACTCGGAGTTGCTGATTTGCTCCATTTTTGTGAGGTCTGAGTATATCAATCTGAGTGACGTTCCTCTTTAAGAGATGCACCAGCGACCTGTGTGAGCACTGTGTCAGAGGTACAAGTGTTTAACCCAGCTCAAGTGTACACTTATACGGCACGCTCGGTCCAAGCCAAACAGTTGTGCAGGTTTTGATTTCAGACCTGCTACAGCTTTTAATGGCTAAGTCAACATGAAGTCAACAGCAGAGTATTACAGCTGCTGAATGCTCAGGCTGCTTTCAAAGACAGAAAGGTGGACCCTTTACACACTGAATCTCTTGTGTGTGTGTGTGTGTGTGTGTGTGTGTGTGTGTGTGTGTGTGTGTGTGTGTGTGTGTGTGTGTGTGTGTGTGTGTGTGTGTGTGTGTGTGTGTGTTTAAGGCTGAGGTGCTGTGAAACTCAAAGCATAGTGATATAACATTGTTTGGCTTGGACTTTGAGGTAGATATGAGATCTTTTGCTATATAAAAATAAAGTTTACTAAAAACATGCCTTTACATTTAAAAAGAAAAACATGTTAGAAGTTTCCTGAATTGCTCATGGCCTTGAATGTTGCAAGACAAAACTTGAAGCCCCAATATGCAACTTCTCGCCTGGAGGCAGAAAGTGATTGTCAGCCATGCTCTCCTCCCCCACAGTTGGTTTCCACCTCAGCAGTTGTCACTCATTTTGATGAGCTGTCTACCTGAAACAGCAGATAGCCAGAGGCTGATTGAGTCAGATTTGAAGAAGAGTAAACTGGGAGGACAAATTTAAGTTGCAGGTTCATTGGTGTAGAACTCACCCTTCTAGCTTATGGTTTTTCTGCTGTTTTTCGCAACTTTTCCATTCAAGTTCACTCACACTGCTCCCATCAACCTTGGTTCCACACACATCAAGCAGCTGTTTTCTGATTAACCCATAACACGATACCCGCCCATCACCAAACAGCAATAAAGTTAGAACATTTAGCAACTAAAGAGCCAGATTTTTCCATCAGGAGCTGGTGTAGACCAAAACAGAGCTAAAAGAAGCGTGACTATTGGACTATTTGACATGTTTGACAGGTCGACACAAACACGACTCACAATGAATTATAATGTTGCTACTTTTGGTGCTTACCTTTGAATCCGTCCACTCCACCAAGTTGAATTAATTCGTCTGACATCATGACATTCTCGGTTGAAAGAGGAACGATCCAGTGATCACTGCAGGGGGGCTAACGATTAGCCAATCAGCACCGTTGTCTCAATATCGCCCGAGATTGTAGTACCCAACATTACTTTGCTCCGTTCTGCTCTTAAAACCCTGGCAAAACCAGTATGTTGCCATGGCTATGAATTGGTGTCTACTTAAAATAATGTAAACGCTCAGATATGTTGGTCTCTAGTGATTGGTAAGGGAAAATCGAATCCCACTCCCCAACGGAAATCGGTTAGAATACAGGTAATGTCCGACTGAAGATGGAAACCGAGTGTAATGAGTGGACAATTATATCTGATATCAGGTAAACATTTCACTAGTGCGTCAGCCAGTTAGCAAAAAAACAACAATGGAGAATGCTTGTTGGACAAATGGTTCAGGCCTGCATTAGTATGTAAGGAGATAAGGCTATTCAGTGGAGGCTGCAGTCAACGGCTAGATCGCCAAAAATGCTAAACTTGGAGGTGGTTTGACGTGTTTTGGGCCACAACAGTGCCTTGAGTTCTTTATCAGCATATTAACATATCACATGAATCAGAGCCACATCTTCGTTTTTGACTGTCCCATAACCACCTATTTCACTGGCACACCTATACAGACGACACTAACAATAGACATAGATGAACCTTCATGTTGTGGGAAGTCCCAGGTTAGGGGTTGTTTAGTTCCTGCAGTATAAATGGGGCTTTATTGTAATTTACATATGGCACATTATATATTGTAGTTTTACCATACACACCAACGATGACTATTTGGTGGCCAACGTGAACAAGCTGGCCTTGTGTGGACGAGGTGGCTGTTGCATTGGTTAATAACTTATAACAACTTTATTCTGATCCTAACATGTACTTTGTTTTCTTTTGGCCCTCATGGATCCTCATGGTTTCCTTTGCCTCAGTGTTTGATATCATCACCTGCATGCAGTTTCAGTACAGATACTTATGAGCTGTCAGTCAACGTTGGCTGACATTTCTCCAGTCACAGTGTACAAATGAACTCCACTGCTTTCTCTAATTGCTCGCGGTGCTGAAATGCAGACTAATACTTTTCAATTCACATTGAGCTCATACTCTGTTTATAGTTCTGTGCTGTATGGCACATATTCTTCTGTCATGATAGCTTTTCCACACACCCTCACTAATAACTTATAGAAGCTGTTACTGATACACGCCAGCCAAGGCAGCACTGAAAATACATTTTTAACTGTCAGATCTGTGCTGGATAATGCCAATTCGTACATTTTAATAAATGGTGTTTATGGCACAGCAAGGCCCATAGAGAGGTCTACTGCTTCTAATATATTTCTAACAAAGAGGCTTTTATTGATTGTTGGACTGAGAGGACATTTTGCCCCATGTACTTGCATAGATCCACACAAAAAAAAAACGTGAGAATAAAAAACGACTCTCACACACACAAGTGCTTGCTTTTGAGCAAGAAGAAGAAGAAGTTAAATAATAGACACAGAATAACTAACTATGCAATTAGCTTCAGAAATACATAGAATCCATGTAATGAAATATGTAAATAAATATAATGTATTATATTCTGCCTTGTTTGTTAGATTCTCTATACTAAAGGATCTACAGTATGTGCCTGTTTGCCTTTAAGTGTGTTTTCATACATACATATGTTCATACTGTATAAACTTGTGCTTGTGTGACTTACTGTGTGTGTGTGTGGGTGTGGGTGTGGGTGTGGAAAGCGAGCTGTGTGATGGGGGGGCTCCCAGCAGTCCAGGGCACAGCTGGTTGTGTTTAGAGTGTTTGTCATGTGCTGTGCTGTGGGCTTTGCAGGCAGAACGACAGACAAAGAGACACACAGACAGACGGACAGGTAAATATACTTTAAACATATCCATTAACATGTCATGCAATTTAGTACGGAGTTTAAAGCTGCTTGTGACACTGCCTCAAATTGGTGCCCCCTAATGACAGTAAGTAGTCACAACACCTGACTCTGATTTTGACTGAACTGGTTTTTGATGACTTGAATAACCAGAAATTGTTAAAAAATTCATTTCATTAAAACCATACACATTTGTGCCAATGGGGGTACATTTTTGTCATCTCAACTTGAAGGACTGTGAGCTTGTCTTTGTTGCTTCATGATTTAAGTCGGGGGTATCAAACCATAGAGAGCTTAAAACACACAACTCTAGTAGAGTGCATTAATCAGTTCGCCTTCAACCAGCCAGGGCACATGATTTGACACTATGTTTTCCCTCTTTGTGTCTAACGAGCAACAGCTTTCACGCTACACGTAGTCATTTGATCAATTGATAATATAGAAATATTGATTATAGCAAACATTGCAAAACTCTGCTATGTGTCTTAGGGTGTGTTCAGACCAGACGCGAAGCAAATTTTCACAAGGCGTGATTATATACAAAGTAAATGCAAAGACGTGAATAGACGCAAATCGTCCGCATGAGTTGAATGTTTCAACTTGAGTAAGGTCAAGCATTGGCAAGTTGGGAAAAACTCCAAAACACACTGCATTGGCCGTATTCGCCTGAGTAATGCAAGGTCTGAACACACCTTTATACTGTTCGTTCTTTTCTTTTTTTTCATCTTTGAAACTGCATTGGGAATAGGTAGAAATGTACCACTGTAATGTTTTTTTTAATGATTTTATTTGTTGCACTTTCACAATTAGACAAACTATCTAAACTGTGACTGGACAAGTTCATTTGTTCAAGGTGGTGGATATTTGTCTATGCAGTCAGCACCCAGAATAGGACCAGTGATCTTAGGCTGACTGTGGTGCATCATTTCTTACAAATCTGGCTGAGTTTGGGTACCAGTCGTGCCATATTTAGGCCTCAAAATCCATTTACCTGGACTAAATTCTGGCTTTTGTTTGTGTTTTCAGCAGGTATCACTGCTACATATGCAGCTACACAGACTATATTTACTGTCTCAGGTCATTACTTCACTTGCTTCTTCTACAGTATGAGCTTCTTACATTGCATACAGACTCATAGGCAGATGAGCTGACACACAGAGAGATGTGAAAACAGACAGACAGACAGACAGACAGACAGACAGACAGACAGACAGACAGACAGGCAGGCAGGCAGGGAATCCTACAGACAGTAAATCGACAGAAATGCAGACAGGAAGGTCAGGTTCATGAGGAATACAAATGTATTCTCTATTTCCCCCACAAACAAATCAGTACAGAATGTTCTTGGCGGACGGCCAGCGGGTGAATGAAGAGACCGTCTCTACCTCTCTCTCTTTCCATCTCTGACTCACTGTAGGCTATACCTCTCTTGTCCGAGAGATGAATGGTTGACATAGGAATGAAGGAAATATCCAGCAGCCAGATTCCTCAGCTCTTGTAATGCCATTCACACTTGTGTGTGTATGTCACTGTGGTGTGTGTGTGTGTGTGTGTGTGTGTGTGTGTGTTCGTGTGTGTGTGTGTTTGACTGTGTGCATGCCTACAGCATTGTGTGTTAAAGTGTAAATGTGTGTGTAGTTGTGTAAGCTTGAGACTTAGAAATGTGGGCTCTTTCATCATTGTCATAAACATCTGCATGTTCATTTCAGATAACCTGTTTTACAGCAGTGTGTTTTTGCTGTAGGGCATTGCCAAGAAAAAGGCACACACACACACACACACACACACACACACACACACACACACACACACACACACACACACACATACATACACACACAAACACACACACACAAACTCAGGTCCCAGATAAGATTTGTAGCCGTGATTTTCCTCATTCATCACAACCACTGAGCTGTGGCGCTGCTCAACTGTCAACGGATCTTCCTTGCAGGGAACATTAGATGTGTCTGTGTGTGTGCAGGAGAGAGATATATAAGTTTAAGGAAAGAAAAACAAGTGTGTGAACTGGTTGCATGTGTGTGTTCTCCCCTTTTGCACATAGTAATGTATCCACAGGGCCTCTGACATGAACTCAGAGGGCGCATTGTGAGGTTAAGTTGTACAAGAGAGAATCCCCTCTCACCTCAGGCAACACTATCTCTCTCTCTCTCTTGCTCCTTCTGCTCCTTCTCTCTCTCTCTCTCTCTCTCTCTCTCTCTCTCTCTCTCTCTCTCTCTCTCTCTCTCTCTCACATATTACTTTCTCACCCAACCTCTGTGTCCCTCCTCTCTCTCTGCTCAATTTTTTGCTGTTTATTTGTGCAGGTCTTTCACTAATCAGCCTGATGTTTTGTCTCCTGATTGGCTGCAATAATGAGGTCCTGCAGGTCAACAGTACAGATCTGTATCCCTCTGTGTGTGTGTGTGTGTGTGTGTGTGTGTGTGTGTGTGTGTGTGTGTGTGTGTGTGTGTGGTTATCCTGCTGTGTATCCTGCTGTTAAGTGTATCACCAGTACATATGGATACATGCTCGCAATTTACATGCTGAAATGCTGGAGTAGTCAAACACACGCACAAACACACGTGTGTGTGTGTGCGTTTGTGCGCATGTACACTTGTCTTTGACTACACACACTGATTGATGACCCAGTTAATGTGGTTGTGTGAAATAGAGGAGACCCAGGCAGGTCATTGCCTTCTGACATCCATCCATCAACACCTCTCGCTGGGGGACGATTCTAGCTGCTAAGTTAAACATACACTGTACTGTTAATGCAGTCATGTGTGTGTGTGTGTGTGTGTGTGTGTGTGTGTGTGTGTGTGTGTGTGTGTGTGTGTGTGTGTGTGTGTTGTGATGAAAGCTGCCTTGCCCAGGGAGATGAAGGAGTTTTGGAAAGTGCCTCACAGCCATGTCTGAGGCTCTGTTCCAGGTCAGGAGAAATGAACCGAAAAGCCAGTTTCCTCACGCACACAGATGTATGTCTAATTCATGTGAATGCCATTCATGTTTCTAACATCCCAACAGCTTTATAATCATTATCTCATAGTCAGCGTTTGGAGTTGTTTGGAGACAAAATGTCACATCACCTTTTCTCATGGAAAAAACAGCGTATGAACTCTGACCTCTGGGGTAACACATACATGACAAATCTTAAAACACGATAATTATGACACAAGATGTGATTTAGGTTTGTACATGAACAGACCATCTTTTCACTCAGAAAAAAATGTGCACAGGGCATCACAGCATTTAGTCTGTTTTAAATATATAAATAAACAACATATAGAGTTCACCTCACTAGCACATGTTACTGTTAAGGTCTTTCTAAAAATCTGCTGTTCAGATGTTTCACATTGGAGGTTCAAATCCCATATTGGCACTAATGGCCAAACCTGTATCCATAGCAAAACTCATATGTATAAGTATTCAAAGTGCAAAGTACTTATTCTGAAGAATAATCCTTTCAATACATTAGGAAATAGGAGTTGTAGGTGATGCCACTAATCTATGATGTTGTGTAGTTTAAGCTGTATCAATGCATTATACTGCACAGTATGAGCTCATCATAGGTTTTGCATGTGAAAAGTACTGCAAAGTAAAAACTGCAGCTGTCAGATTAATCTAGTGGAGGAACGGATCTTGTGAAATCTGGTTGGGGGAAAAAAAAAGTATCAAGTCTCACAAAATGGACTTAGTCAAGGCAGTGTGGTAAGTTAACTCCACCTGTTTCCAATGCTCCAAAATGTCATTCTCACAGTTTTAACATCTTGAAAATGAAGTGAAATAAGGCCCTAGATTGTCCTGAGATAAACATTGTTGGGGAGTGATTAAACAGAAACAGAACAGATTCCAGTGTCTCATTTCACCTTTAAGCATGACAAAGTTATGACTGTCTTGACAACGATAACAGTCAGTGACGCAGGATTGAATTACTAGCTGACAACAACAGGAAATAAAGAAATAGCGGTTGACAAATCAGTTCAACAACACTACTTTTTGACAAAACAACGATCGATGAATCCAGACAGTACTTGACAGATTAATCGGCAATGAAAAAATGTGCTGCAGCCCTAAGTGATTGGGCTGTGAACATCAGCAACCATGATCTTTCTATCTTTCACCATCCATACACACACACACACACACACACACACACACACACACACACATATACAGTGTGCTCCGACTCCCCAAGCCCTTGTTGTTCTATTAATTTAGCTGACGGAGCACATAAAGTCTGGGAAAACTCCCTGAGCCAGGAACGAGAGGACTTTGAGAGTCATTATCACCTCCACATCTGCTGGTTTCACTCAAGTCGAGATTCCCCCGGCACTAATACCTGTTAGATAACTTCATGCACAGAGAGAGAGAGAGAGAGAGAGAGAGAGAGAGAGAGAGAGAGAGAGAGAGAGCGCGAGAGAGAGAGAGAGAGAGAGAGAGAGAGAGAGAGAGAGAGAGAGAGAGAGAGAGAGAGAGCGATAGAGAGAGAGAGAGAGAGAGAGAGAGAGAGAGAGAGAGAGAGAGAGAGAGAGAGAGAGAGAGAAAGACGTGCCAACACTAGGGGGCAGTCTAATACAAAGCATGACAGTTGAGTAGAGTCCTGAATCACTCCCACTCTAGTGATATAGAGCAGGGGTCTTCAACGTTTTTTAGGCCAAGGACCCTTCAGTTGAAAAAGAGATGGAGCAGGGAGCCCCTACTATGTATATTGTATAAAATAGAGTTGTATATTAAACTGGGCCTACAATAACATGTAGGGCAGCGTAGAGCCTTTAACACACATTTTTATGGTGCATACTAAGCTATTCAAATAATAATTGTTGACATATTTATATATTTATACATCATGTGTTGATGTTAACATGTGGCGCAGTGAATCCTTAAGCTTAACTCTATCTGTAGATGCTACCTTATGGCTATCCACAGTACCTACTGTATAGGTACGTAAGCCTATCATCAATGTTGTGTAAATAAAAAAAAGATTTTTACAAATATGTTGGATTCAAGTTTTTTAAATTGTATTTAATTACGATTGAACAGTAATTTGGTAGCCCCCCTGCAGCAACTCCGAGGACCCTCTTAGGGGTCCTGGAGCCCCTGTTGAAGATCTCTGATAGAGAGAGTTGTTTGGTGTTGATCACACACAGCCTTCAAACTTCTTTTTTTTTAACCCTCCTAAAAAACAACAGCACAGTCCAAACTTGGCATAAACAAGCCTGGTTTTATTTGCACACATGATCATCACTTTGTAATCGCTCAATTTTTCCAAACCAACCTTAAGCACATGGTCATTTAGTCTCTAATGGCTCAGTTTAGCGCTTATTAAGCCGTTAAAAAAGTACAGGGCAGCTGAAGGGCTGCAGAGGAGCGTTCACCCAGATAGACAAAAGGCTTTATTCTGTCTTTGGCCTACACTATTCTCTGTTCAACATTCTCCTCTCTTCTTCTCTTCACGGTTATACAAACAGCATCTGAGATAGCCAGCCACATCCTCCACATTAGATTCCATTGAATATGCACATAATGGCTGTGGTGTGGCCGTGCTGGAGGGCTCTCTTTCTCTTTTTCTCTAGGTTGGTGGGACCCAGCAGTGGTGCTGCTAAGGCGTCTGTTTAGCAGGGAAGCCAACGCTCCTTGATGTGGCTTCAGAGGAATGAAAGCCGTGGCCGCAGAAGGAGCTGCATGGAGCAGCTTCAGCGAGCTGTAATATGAGTCAGAAAACAACACCAGGCACCTCCAGCCATGCTCACTCTCTGTGTGTGTTTGCTTTCTGTGTGTGTGTGTGTGTGTGTGTGTGTGTGTGTGTGTGTGTGTGTGTGTGTGTGTGTTCTTGTTTAACTATATTCTTGGGTCCCAAAAACCGGGAGTCCAGTATACTTGTGGGGTCCGGACAGCTTTGTGGGGCCAAAATGCTGGACCCCACAAGGTTAAAGGGCTGTTTGAGGGTTAAGACTTGGTTTTAGGATTATGGTTAGAATTAGGTTATGGTTAGGGTGAGGTAAGGGTTAAGGTTAGGCATTTAGTTGTGATGGTTAAGGTTAGGGTAAGGGGCTAGGGAATGCATTATGTCAATGACGGGTCCCCACAAAGATAGTGAGACGCACTAGTGTGTGTGTGTATGTGTGTGTGTGTGTGTGTGTGTGTGTGTGTGTGTGTGTGTGTGTGTGCGTTTGTGTGTGTTCCTGTGTTGTGTGTGGTTAAGATAAGAATGAATGTCATTAATCCCTGACAGGCACTGTGTATTGAGTACTGAGTATTTGTGCCAACCGCTGTGCAGTGTAGGCCAGGTAAAGGTGTGGATTCAATGAATGACAACACTGATTACAAGAACATTCAGTTGATTCAGTACATTCAGTATGTTAATGACACTAATTTAGAATTACATAATATTGCATAATGTTGCATACACGGTCTAATAGTTTTGAATTGCAACATTGAGAGGACATTCAGCTGTAATTTCAATGAACAATGGATGCTCCCATAATGTTACTGAATATGTCTACAAAAGTAATATTTAATGTTCTGACATTGTTGATAAATGTTACAATGAGCAAATGAGTGTTCTGTTGTGTGTTACACATTACAAAAGAATGTTCAGATTGCAACATTGTGATGATGTTGGCCAGCAGTGGTGTGAAAAGTAGTCAAATCCTTTAAAAGTACAGATTCAACAATGTAAAAACACTAGGGTTGTCAAACGATTACATTTTCTTAATCGCGATTAATCGTTGAATTTCTGTAGTTAATTGCGATTAATCGCATGTTTTATCACATGATTAAAATTCTATTATTTTGCATTTCAGAACTGTTTTTAAGTACAACAATGGAAAGCAATTCTTACCAGTTTATCTTGATTGGGAATCAAATGAATGCAAAGAAAATGACTTAATGAACTTGAGTTTAATATTTGTAATTGTTTATTATATATTTAATCTAGTCACACATTTGAATCTAGAGTCAATATTAAGGTTGCATATTGTTTGGTTTGGATACCGGTGCTAAAGCGGTACTTTTAAAATGGTACCGGTGCCTTAACGGTGCCTGAACAGATACTTTTTAAGAAAGTTTAAAAAAAGAAGGGTACTAAACAGTTGGCGACATTAAAGAATGGCTTGTTTATTGCTAAGGCCATATCGTCAAAATGAAATGTTTAATAATAATATAATCACTATAACAATAACTTATTTCACTAGTAAACAGCTGTTGAATGACAAAAACAACCACCAGATGGGAAAAGGGCATTTAACAACAACTTTGAATGCACCATGATGCTGTAAATTACCAGTTTCATTGAACGCATTGTCTGTGTTTTTCCGACAACAGCAGCAGTAACAGTGCAATAAATATAATAGAGTAAAAAGGACAAGTTGTAGAGTAGAGTAGAGGTATGAAGTAGCAGAAAACTGAAATACTTTGTACAAGTAACTGAAAATAGTACATGAGTAAATGTAATTAGTTACTTTCCAACACTGTTGTTGCCATGCACGGCAGCTGGATTCTTGCAATATTACGAGATCACACAAACCACCGGCGTTTTGTGCCAATCAGTATCCTTACCTGTCAGGAGCTTCTGGCAGCTACAGGCGTGGCTTAGCTGTGTGTGTGTGTGTGGGAAGACTTTTCGTTTAAAACAACAGTGGCAGACATGATAGACAGATGGTTCGTCCAATCACGTGCCATGTATTTTTTTGAAAGTGGATTCCCTTTTCCAAACCGTTTCCAATCTGATGGCGGCTTCTCAGATGTTGTGTGTAACAAACCATCTGGCTCGTCAGGTTAGTGAGGTTACAGCAAAGATTATATAATGCTCTTTCTAGTGCGCTGGTGCAAAGTATCAGTATATCTTGACAAAATATTCTAATTAGGACTGGGAAAAATGAATGTAAAGAAATCTTCCGCAATCTGCCTTCTCTCTTTATCCAGATCTCCTTGGCTGTGTGTTTGGCTACCAAGGTGTGTGTGTGTGTTTGTGTGTGATCAAACACACCTGGTCAAGAGACATACCCCACCCACGTCACCACAGCACACAATCACCTCAATACAGAGGCTGTAGTAGGGGCTGACAGGAAGCACTATGCATAGCCACTTTGTGTTTGCATGCGCACATGTTCTTCTCATGCGTGTAGGAGAAGCTTTCAACAACTGGTGTGAAGGAATCCAACTCCAGCGGTGGCAACCTCCAAAGGTTTCCTCCCCCTACTCCTCTTTCCTCTTCTTCCTCTCTTCTCTTCTCTGTCACCCTTTTCATCATATCACCCTAACACCGCCTACCCTGGGGAGACAGCTGTGGAAGACATTATGATGTGCTGTGTGTGTGTCTTTGGTGTGTGTCTGTGTGTGTGTGTGTGTGTGTGTGTGTGTGTGTGTGTGTGTGTGTGTGTGTGTGTGTGTGTGTGTGTGTGTGTGTGTGCGTGTGTGTGTATGTGTGTGTGTGTGTATGTGTGTGTGTGTGTGTGTGTGTGTGTGTGTGTGTGAAGATAAAAAGGAAAGAAAGAAATTGAGAAGATAAGAAGTGAAAGGAAAGGGTGTGAGAGACAGAGGAAAAAGAGCGTTCGGCACAGTGGCAGCAGAAGGCACAATGAACTTTTGGCGACTTACATGTATGTGTTTCTGCAGGCTCCCCTCAAAAACATTTGCATCTGGTTTGAAAATTACCTCTGCATAGCCCCTTCAACATATGACTTGCAGATCACCATCAGTTGGATAATGTGTGGAGAATGAGTAGGGGGTTGTCCTTTTGTGCTCATTCACAATGTCAGTCATTCTGATGGATTTAAACATTTGATCAAAGTTTAGGATTCTCTCACTTCCTGTGCATTGAGCATTATGGGTGGTGAGCTGACAGCTGATGGCTACAGTTTAACAGTAATGTTAGTCTCTGTGGTTATTTCACCCACAATCTGAGGAGTCATTTCACCCACAATTTCAAAATTGCCTATGCATCATAGAAAATTGCATTTCTTGGAAAAGAAAAAGAAAAATAAACATTCATATGCGCTTCATCTTTAACATTCAAGTCCGCTGCAACTGTTCTCCCCTGCCAGAATCATAGCAGCTTCCTCCAATCATCTATATTATTGTGGGCATGGAAGCTGGACATTTGGGTTTGGATTAATGGGGGAAGTTGTTGGGTCCATCAGTTGCATGTGTGTGTCTGGTGGGTCTTGTTTTTTTTTGTAATTTTGGTAATCATTCCCATCAGTAATAATAACATTGTACTTACAGATTGAATTGCTGAGCTCTTGGAACATGGTGACATCGCTGAAAAAGCCTGATGAAACAAGAAACACATCCAGTCAGGTTTTAACCACACCCAGGTTAGCCAAGGTTGTAAGGAAGCGAAAATAAAGGCAAATGATATAATAATGACCTGAAAATGATTTCCAAATCCACGAAGAAGACTAGTAATGAACAAGAATTATCCTAAATATTTATCCACAAGGATCAGTACCCTGTGTGTGCGATGTTTGCGGATGTGGTTTTTGTGTGAATGATTGTCCTCCTGTGTCTGTTTCATTGGCATGTATCCGTTAGGTCCATATGTGTTCATGTCAGTGGGTTTGCAGTGAGCTGTTGTATTGTCCGAGCAAATTTGCAGAGTGTTAATCACTGTTTGAGTCAGTGTGTAGTTTGTGGCAGGACTCTGGATGCAGCTCCTTCATTAAAATGTTAACCAGGCCACATGGACAATGGACGCACTGTTCGTCCTGCTGTCCTCTTCATGCTGAACTGTGTCTCTTTTTCTCTCTCTGCTTTCCCCTGTCTCTCTCTGTATCTCTTTCTTTTTATGGCCCCTTCATCTCCCTCTTTATCTTCCGAAACATCCATCGGCCTTAACTGTCTGTCGTTGAAACCGCAAGCCCACAAACACAGACCCATTTTCTGTTTTACCTTCCATCTCTCACTTTTTTTCACCAACGCTCCTTTGTGTAAGCTTCTTTTCTTCTGCGCTGTGGTTACTGTCAGTCCTCTTTAGATTCAACCTCAACACATTTCAACTCTGTATGAACCGAGCAGTCATAAATCTGATTATGCGCAGACACGCTAATACTGAATTACCTTTATGTGTGTGTGTGTGTGTGTGTGTGTGTGTGTGTGGGTGTCCATGTGCATGCATGTCTTATATGTGCAAACTGTATCAGGATACAGACCTTTGGATGTGTGACATAGTGATATTTAGGAATGATTTTTTATTTTTATTTGGAAAGGAAAATTTAGCACATCAGTGTTAGCTCATCTGTAGTGATTGGAAAAGAAAATGAATTTGTCATGAATTACATGAATTTGTAATTGTTTTCTGTATAGCCGAGAGTTAAATGACTATGTTAAATACGAAGCTACAGCCAGCCAGAATGGATGGAGGGGATATGGTACCCCCTCCCCTCCAGAGACCGGTACTCTACTTGTAGGGGTGTAACGAGGATCAAAGTGCCTCTGACACCCGTGGGTCCCATGGGCCATGTAGCCCTGTACCCAAACGCCCCCGCTTCAACACCATCGCCCCAGCGTTCCCAAGCATCAAAGCAGCTATCGATCGCAACGCAGAAACAGGTGGGGAGTTGTGTGTGTGTGCGTGCGTGCGTGTGAATGTGTGCATGTGTATGTGTGTTCTGAGCTGCCTATCTTTCAGCACTGCAGCAGTGCAGCTATCTTCTTCCGGCTGCTATAATAAAAATAAGGAGATACTTCCTCTTTTCTAGCCATGGTTTCCTCTCAGAGAAAAGCCCCCTTCATCACAATTTAACCTGACACACACACACACACACACACACACACACACACACACACACACACACACACACACACACACACACACACACACACACATTACATTATCACACATCTGGGTGTGATGACACTTGGAAATAATGAAAATGTCCCTTGAACCCTCAAAAATGTGACCTTTGTCCCCAAAAGCATAGTCATGACTTGAACATTGTGAGTCACAAGCTCATGTGGGGAAGACACTTTAGACTCCCAGACCACAGGAAGTCGCAAAGGATTAAAGAGGAAATGATGTCATGACTTAATGTCTTGCTTCTAGTGCGTTGAACTCATTTATCCCATGTGTCCATTGGAAGCTCCTAAATAGCCGCAAGTAAAAGGCCGAACAGGCCTGCATGACGATGGAGATTTGGAATTGTTGTACTCTTTTTTTTAATTCTTTTTTTTTTTTTTATTTTGAGTAATGTTTAACTAATGCATTGCATGACACCATGTTGGGTTTTTTTATACACCGTCAGGACCATAGTACGGTCTGTTGTATGGTATTGTACAGTATCTGTTTGTACATGCTGTCTGTGTTTGTTTTTACTATGGCTGCAGCATGGGTTAAGTGCCCAAGACAAATTTCCCACAATGTGGGACAATAAAGTTAATCTTGAATCTTGAAAGAGTTGGTGTAAAGTTCATGGAGTCATGTGGGGGGGTAAAAAGAAAAAGGAAGAAGGAAAACTGTATCTAAGATCTCCCTGCAATTGAGCATGTCCATCCCTCTGACATGGCTGTTTCCTCTCTCTCTCTCTCTCTCTCTCTCTCTCTCTCTCTCTCTCTCTCTCTCTCTCTCTCTCTCTCTCTCTCTCTCTCTCTCACACTCTCAAACACACACACACATACACACACAAATAAGCAAACAAACCTCTTAGTCACCTACATTTCCACTTAAATTGCAAACCCAAATTACAGCCTGAATTACGGCCCCCACCAATCATGGCACACATCTGTCACTAACCCACCAATCACAGTTCTCTGTTGTGCTTGTCGCCGTGCAGGGCGGTCGAGGCAGACTCGAGGTGGTCATTTTCCGCTGAAGCCTGTATTTAAAGGCCATTGGAACAGGAGGTCGGCCATTTTGGCGCCCTGCAGACCCTAGGAGAACTGGCAGGGACCGTAGCCTACTGGATTCACTATTTACATTTTATAAACCCTATGGTCCGTAGGGTTTACAAAATGTAAATAGTGAATCCAGTTTGTATCATGAAACTACTCTTTACCATCTCATTTTGTTATAAAGACATGTTTTGCTGAATGCACCAAGAGTAAACTTTTATCATGGACAGATTCAAAGCAGCGTATGGTCCAAATTCTCTAAGTGGCAGATGCCAGATTTGACGTGAGATCTCTCAGAATAGATCGTTTTTCAAACCTGCTATGTGTGTAATTCACCTACAAACTATAAAAGGAGCTTTTCCAAGCTGTGGGGAGTGTTCAACATTGTGAAGTTACAGACTACATGAGACTGGATTGCAATCATATTGTTCCACAACAATCAAACTGGCAACCATAATCCCTTACTAGGACAACATAACTTGTTGACTTGTACATGTTATTCTTTTTGTGATGCTTTTACTCAAACACACAATGAGTGAACAGGTTGCAGTTCAGAATTTCCATTCATCACACTTGAATATAGATAGATAGATAGATAGATAGATAGATAGATAGATAGATAGATAGATAGATAGATAGATAGATAGATGGATTAGGGAGCTGTTAAAAATTGTGAGGTGGCTATCTATGTATCTATCTATCTATCTACTGTATCTCGCTATCTATCTATCTCTCTATCTCTCTATCTATCTATATATCTATCTATCTATCTATCTATCTATCTATCTATCTACTGTATCTCGCTATCTATCTATCTATCTATCTATCTATCTATCTATCTATCTATCTATCTATCTATCTACTGTATCTCGCTATCTATCTATCTATCTATCTATCTATCTATCTATCTATCTATCTATCTATCTATCTATCTATCTATCTATCTATCTACTGTATCTCGCTATCTATCTATCTATCTATCTATCTATCTATCTATCTATCTATCTATCTATCTATCTATCTAATGCACTGTTGGGCTGTTGGATGGTCAGTGATGTTTGGTTTTGATAGCCAGTCCGGCAGTGTGTGTGCATGTAAGTGCATATGGCTGTGAAAAAAGGAGGTATTTGAGGTATCGGGGAACGGACTGTGAGAGCCGTGTAGTGGACATTTTTCTTTTTTTTTAACATTTCAAGTACAGCCCCTTTACAGTAATTCAGAAAAACAGAGCAGACTTTTTTTTTTCATGAAAGCCTTTCACAGAATTCTGATGTAATTATCTTGTTAACTCAAAAAAAACAGGGTAAAATTTTTTTTCTCAAGTGCATGCATTACGCTTCTGTGAAAATCTTGAGAACTGACATAGACTTGCTTTAAAAAGACTTGACTTGGACTTACTTCTTAGTACTTGAGACTTGAATGTGGACTTCTCTTGATTGTCTCAAAGACTTGATGTAGACTTGAATTGTACTTGTTTTGAAAAGACATGAGACTTGACGGGACTTGCCCCAAAAGACAGTAGAACCAGCTCTATACAGCTTGAGAACATAAATAGCCCTGAGCGATGATGACATTATGGTTTCACATTACAGTGTGTTTTGCAAATGTGCGGCATGTTACCAATTTTAATTTAACTTCCCTGACCTTGAGTGTATGACGCATCTATTCATATACGAGTGTGTGTGAGCGTGTTGGGGTGAAGTTCCCTGTATAATCTCCACCAAGCATGATGAGCCATCCCTCATCATGACTTACCTCACGAGCTTACAGCTCATCCTCAGAAAATTAGAGAGCATCCAGATACGTGTGTGTCATTTCACAGGAGTGCAAGCGTAAGTGTGTGTTTGTAGTGGGGTTTTATTCTGTTTGCGGGAGCGGGAGCCTGTGAGCAAAGCTACTGCGTGAGTGGTTTATGTGTACGTGCATGTGTGTCTGTGTTCCTGCTGTATGTCTGTGTGTGTGTGTGTGTGTGTGTGTGTGTGTGTGTGTGTGTGTGTGTGTGTGTGTCCTCCTAATCACAGTCCTTAAGGTTCTGTGATCACAGGCCTTGCCGAGCAAGCCCAACCAAACTACTGACAGACACCGACACCTCCCCCCACACACACACACACACACACACACACACACAAACACATAAATACAATGGACATGCACATACTGTATGTCCAGACAAACACACACTTTCACTATCATGATCAAAATTAAAAGTCTCTCTCTCTCTGTCTCTCTCTCTCTCTCTCTCTCTCACACACACACACACACACACACACACACACACACACACACACAAACACAAACACACAGACACACACACGCTCAGCCTTCATGGTCACTGTCAACACACTTTAAGATTGCACCACAAACAGATAAGTAAAAACACACACGCTCCCTGTTTTACCCACCGCAGTCAGTGGGATCCAGTACCTCCAACCTGGGACAGAGGGGAAGGGTAGGGGGCTATTGTGTGTGTTACAGAAAGTCATCTTTACAGAGATTAGTAACCTTGAAAGAAGGCTAATTAGAGAGGTGTTGTGTCACTGCTGTTGAAAAGCAGTCTGCTGTGGGAGCCAATGACAGACTAGGATCCTCCTGGGTGTCTTAAGGAGGGACAGGTTATGATAGGGATGCGGTGGGCTGTGTGTGCGGCTCCCGCTGTCATGTGGCTCAGGTCAGGGAAACACTGTGTGTGTGTGTGTGTGTGTGTGTGTGTGTGTGTGTGTGTGTGTGTGTGTGTGTGTGTGTGTGTGTGTGTGTGTGTGTGTGTGTGTGGGTGGATGCTCTGTGTTTAGTGAAGTGTTGTGTACAGAGTTGTAGAAGTTAAAAAGAGTTTGTTTGTTGCCTTCATCAGTATCAGAGGTAACTGAGGCTCAGCGGCTGGTGATCAATCTCTTTTGCATTAACACAACAATTCTCTGCTTTCTTGTCAGAATCCAACAACAGTGCATTCAGTTTTCTTGTTTCACATATTTAGGTTTAAATATTTTTTTTGTGTGTGCCAATAGGAACTTTAGCTGAAAATGACATTATTCCTGTACCCTTCACGGGGAGTGCAGCCTACCTCAGAATAAGTTATGGCGATTAGAGCTGTATCAAATAATCTGTAAATCAATTGACAGAAACTATTTGGATAATTGATTAATCGTTTAAGTCCTTTTTTGTGCAAAAATGCCAAGAATTTGTCAGGACTTAGTAATTTTCTTTGTCTTATATGTTAGTCAACTGAATCTCTTTGGTTTTTTTGGACTGTTGGACAAAACAAGACATTTGAATATGTCACTTGAGAAATTATGATGGAAGTTTTTAACAATGTGTTGACATTCTATAAGATAACAGAAAGTGGAGAATGTTATGAAAGAGAGAGATTAAAGACCTGATTCAAACCAATGGTATGTCTCTTGGAGCACTGAGCCATTAAAGACCACTGTATAGAATGCCTGTTTTCATTTTTCACGCCATGTTTTCTCCTCATGGAACTACCCCATTAAATGATAAGGCTAGCGATATATTCTATATTTTTGTTATCGTCGACAAATCCCACGAAAACACCATAACCAGCAATGTGAGTCTGTCTCTCAGTTCAGTTGGACTTCATCAGCTTGGCTCTCAGCTCATTGGTTCTACTGTAGATGTAAATCTTGAAGAAAAAAAATCAACTGCACGTACACATATTTGTCAAGTATAATCACTTGTGTACAAATGTTTTATTTGGGGATATATTCTATGCATTTTGAGCCGTAAATCTCAACCTCTCGAGACCATTTTTGTAAGACATGTTGTTCATAAAAGTAGTATAGGTACAATTTAAATAGCTGCCTGATAACGGAAATAAGAGCCTAAAGCTTTTTTTATGGCAAAAATAACTATTCAAGAAGACCAACAGCCAATGTCTAAAGTATATGTCTAACAAGATTGGTTAGTTTGCATTATGGATTATTTGATCGCAGTAGGATTGTGACATTAGTCTAAGTGGCTGTTATCGGCAGAAGTGTAGGTGGCCTAGAGGGAGCGATAAGGAAGTCACCGAGCAGAGCAGCGATGGAATGCCCAGCTCGTGTTCTGCAGGGTGCTGGGTGTGAGTGCAAGGTCAGGGGTGGGTGCTGGGGGTGTTTGTGTTAGGAGAGGGTCTGGACAGGGTCAGAGGGTAAACCGTGGGGTAAAGGGAGTGGGTTTGAGGTGTTGTTTGATGTTTGAAGATGTGCGTGTTTTACGGGGTTGGTGGGAGGCGGGGGTGACTTCGGTCAGTGTGTAGCTTATGTGCGTAGATGTTTTGCGTAACATACATTCAGCTAAATGAATGGATGTGTGTGTGTGTGTGTGTGTGTGTGTGTGTGTGTGTGTGTGTGTGTGTGTGTGTGTGTGTGTGTCTTGCTGTCAGCAGGTCAGTGAGATAACCACTGTCCTCCTGTCAGAACCCACCAAGTGGCTGACCTGTCACTCCAACCTGCAGGCCCCGCCCACCCTTGTCAACACCACAGGCCGAGTGTGTTGAGTCGTCAGATGTCTGGATAATATCACACACACACACACACACACACACACACACTCAACACTTCCCCACATAAAACCAGGACACACCACAGGAATTCCACTGATCAAAGATATTTTTTCTGCGCTCATTGTTTTCACATCGGTGCAGATTTATCCTGGAACCTTTCCCCCTGCTGTCCTTTAGATATCACATCCAAATCTGAATATCGATCAGCTTGTGGTCCAATTATTTATCCTCCTCAGCTGTCGTGTGTGTTTCTGATTAGATCCTCTTCTCTTCCTTGACGTCAGCTAGGGCTGCTTCCCTTGGGTCACTCACACACACACACACACACACACACACACACACACACACACACACACACACACACACACACACACACACACACACACACACACACACACACACACAAACAGGCACACAGGCACATGGGAGATACCCAGCACAGTACTGGTGGATGTTCCACAGGAAGTGCTGCAGGGGTATGTGCCTTGCTAAATGGCAACTCAACACCTCAAATAAATCTAATCTATATCTTGAACTTTCCACTAATAAAATCTTTTTTCATATCACACCACGGTTGGCCTTCTCTTTGCTTCGGTGTGTTTTTGATCAGATTCTGTCTTCTTCCTTGACGTCAGCGCGGCTGCTTCCCTGCATGGCTGTTTATTTTCATACAGATCGCAGAGCGATGAGAGTTTACACGACTCTGATATGGAACAAATGAGAGCTGAGGAGCTCCGCAGGCTGGGGGAAGGAAACAGAGTTTAAGAGGCCTCCAGATACCTGCTGTCAAACATTTTCATGCTCAACTCCTCCAAAACAGAGTCACAGACTGCAGGCCAACAACTCACACACACCCACATACAGACAGCAATTTTTGTACAGGAGGAGTTATTGAGGTTTGGCTTTTCCCAATGTTTACATTTGCCTGATGCATTTTCAATTTCATCATACAGAGAGGTGGAAATGATGCCATCAACACCTTTAAAACATAATGCCGTACAATAATTTTTTATGTGTTCTGATGTATGCTGTCAGTGTATTTGATTACATATCTATTTATGTCTCCTTGTGAGTTTGTATACAGGGCTTGACATTCTATTTTTTGCTCACCAGCCATTGTTTTCCAAAGTTACTTGCCACTTATTTTTCTGTGAAATTACATTGCATATGATAAAAGTTGACTGCGGTGTGCTACAATTTACTTAAAGAACTACATTTACAACCCTTAATAATGTAAATAACCTCTGTAAACACCCACCTTAAGACTACATTAAATGTAAATTCTCAAATATTCAGCTGTGATAGAGTTGCGTGTAAAGCTCCTTTTCTATAACTGCAACCGATTACTGTCAGACACAAAAAGAGTAGCTTCTTATTGAATAGGCGGTGCAGAGTTGTAGAAGATTCCAGAGTTGTAGAAGCTGCCTACACATGATCAGAGGTAAAACCGCAAAGTAGGGCGCAGAGCATATTTCAGGCATAGAGGCAAAGCGCAGCTATACGTCACCAATGATTCTGGCTTTGGTTGCACCTTGAAAGGGCAGCGGCAACAAGATCAAAGTTGTTTACTGAAAGCGGAGCGAACAGAGAAAACGTATTTAAAAAGTCTATTGTAATGCTGCACGCTCTCTTTACTTTTTTTTACAAACCTCTTGTCAAAATGTTCTATACAACAGACGCAACCATTGCCACGGCCATGTAATGTGCATGCGCAGAATGGAGCTCTGTGGGATATTTTTTGGGATCGCCGGGGCTTGCTGATCTGATGTCCAGTATTGGGTGACCGCCGCGGGCAGACGGGCCACCCACTAAAGTAGCTCTGTACTCTGGTGTAGAGCTGTAATCGGGCCTTAAAAGTTAGGCATGACAAGGCCCGAGCCCGACAAGTACATTATGATTGACAGCTTTTTAAAAGCCCGAACCTGTTTACGGCCTGACATTATTCAAATGTGTGCACGCACACAGCTCTTTTGCCTTTTGTCAAGAATGAGTCATTTATACACTGGCTCATTTCTTTTTCATCTCATTCATTTTCTCATTATGCACATGGTCAAAAGTTTTCCACACCTCAGACTTTGCTTTCTTTGCCGGTGCAACCAAAACTTAATCGCCAGCCTCCATTTCACTTCCTCAGCATCCATTTTTGTACTAATTGAAACACATCACCTGACCGCTCATTTACCACGCAACCCGGGGCAAAAGACCGAACCCGACCGAACCTGTCGGGTCCCGTCGGGTTCGGGCAAAGATCTTCTTCTCTACTCTGGTGGCAATCTGCCTGCACAGAACTAGAGCCTATAGTCAGTCAGCAGCATTGATCATCTGGGAACCATAAATGTGTACCAATTATTTTTGCCAATCCATGTTGAATGTGTTGAAATATTCAACAAGATAAGGGTAAACTTTGACCCGCTAGCGTAAGTCTGACGATCACCAAAGTATACAGAATACATCGTCTGGGGACCTTGAATATCTGTGGTAAATTTCATGTCCATCTAATAGTTGTCGAGACATTTCATTCTGAACCACCGATGTCAACCTCATGGTGGCGCTACAGTAAACGTCAGGGGATCACCAAAGTCAACAGGATTCATCCTCTGGGGAACATGTTCACCTGATATTCTTTCATCTGATAGTTGTGATATTTCTCTGGCGTCTGGGTCTCCTGCATTGTAACAACTGAGAGTTTTTTTCTGTGGTAAAATATTCTCTGTCAGAAGATGTGACAACACTGGGGGACAAAAATCAATCAAACTTCATCAAAAGAACTTGCCCTAACAGACTCAAAGCTCTGCAATCATTTTAAGTGGGCCTGTATTATACGTTTTTGTCGTAAAGATCTGTCGTTACATCTGTCTGAAAAGCTGTCCAAGCTCTGATCCACAGATAAAAAGCAAGCTTAACTGGATTTAAAAGAATTCAACTTCCACTTCAGCCCTGTCCACTCATGTTGAGGTGCTACAGACGAAAGAGAAGCTGCAGGTTTATAAAATGCATGTGGAAATTTTAGCCAGTGTGTCTAAAGATCATCAGATCAAGGTGTATTTAGAGGCCTTTCTGTCTTCTCTGTGTATGCACGTCTTGTAAACACACTGCACAATTCTGTAAGCAGTTACATTGTGCAAACCATAGCCATAG
>CM042326.1:10402500-10490000 GCA_023566125.1 Zingel zingel | reverse complement strand
TCAAGACCAAAATAGGCAATAAGGTTTTTCCAATGCTAATATGATTAAAGAGTTAGAATGGATATATAAACAAGAATGATCTATCTTCTAACATCAAACTAACCAATGCATGGAATTTAGGCAACGATTCTCTATAGCTGAGTCCAAGACAATTCCAAGTCCAACAGGTCACAAGACCAAGACAAGCACAAGACTTACTGTAAAAAAAAAAAAAGACTCTAGTCCGAACTCAAGACTGAGTCCGACATTATTGTTAAACAGCATTTTGATAAAGTGTAAGGTCATGTGTCGACCATATTTTATGGCGCTTATTTGACTAAATTTACTTTTAATGTAAACGGGTCACATATTAGCATGCTAACATTAGCTTTGTCAGTTAGCTACCAAACAATTACACCTGACAGTTACTGGGTGTAAATATATAGTGACAATGAATCTCTACATAAGAACTTGTTTGTGTAACAATGGTTTAATTTATTGATGCGTAAATCTTAAAAACTTAAGAAGAGCAGGAACGACAGGGTCCTGGAGCTATTGTGATGCAACGCACTGCACAATAAGGAGATCAAGTTATCATCAAATACGTTTCTAATCATTACAGACGCTGCAAGAACTGCAGTCATCAGATAGAACAAGTCATGCACTTAAAGCTCCTCTTCCCTCTCCTCTACAAACAAATCTGCCTACAGACACATGTAGCCTAACTCCTTTTTTTAGCCAATTGTTACGGTGCGTTCTTGTGGATATGGTCGATTCTGATAAAATTAAGTGCATGAGTTGTGACATACTGCTCTCTGGTTAGCGCATTGACTGAGTCGAGGTCTGTTTTGAACCGCTTTTCCGGCGTCCTTGCTGTATGTGCCAAGCTCTAAGCAAAACCTGCTGTTCTTACCATTTCTGGTAACATAATCTCACTCTATTTGGGTTAATAAGTGAAACCAAATGGGCTCGGCCTCTTTTCTTCTGTTTGTGTGAGGGTGGGTCGGAGCTGGCTTGTAGTGCATACAGTATGATAAAAAATGATAATTTTTTTATAGCATGAAGCGTGTGGGTTGTCATAGGCTACATGCACACATGGTTATATGTATATATCAAAAGAATCTTAACAGCCTTGATTTCAAAGGAGATATCAATGTTCTATGGAGGCTTTTCAAAAAGAAAGAAATCTGGTCAAAACATTGACCTGGATGTGCTTTGTCCTTGCATGTGCGTGAGTGCATATGTCTGTAGTGGTTATTAAGAAATAAATGCTGACCAGATGTTCTATTTTTAGCGATGCTCTTCATTCCACAGTGAAGGCACCCATTCTGTAGCAGCAAGGCCTGTGTTTGTCCCAGGGCCGGAAACAAGTGGTAGTGGCCATAGTGCTCTGTATTGGTTTGTGTGTAACTTAAATCCATCTCTCTGCGTTGGTCTCTTCCTCTGTCATCCCCTCCCTTTCTAAAGCTGAAAGGCGTTTTTTTCTTAGAGGGGGCGAAAGGGGAAGGTTTGGGGCCTGCTGGTTGAGAGGGGGGACGTGACGGATGAGAGAACCTGTTTGGTGAAATTGAGAATGGTTGTGCGGGTCTAGTTTATACCCCTATCCTCTATACAATACAGCGTAACCAGCCACTGCCCTGCCCATATCCACAGACAGCTGTATCTGACGGGCCTGACAACAACACTAAAGGTGTGGAATTGCGATTGTGAGGGCGGATTTTCTGTGCCTTCACGCTCTCTGTGGTGTGTGTGTGTGTGTGTGTGTGTGTGTGTGTGTGTGTGTGTGTGTATGTGTGTGTGTGTGTATGTGTGTGTGTGTGTGTGTGTGTGTGTGTGTGTCTATGCGTGCGTGTGTGTTCAGAAACCTTGTGAGAACGCTTGCATGTGTCCAAACACGTGATTTGATGGAACTTAGATGAGGACTCTGCTGTTAATGTGTGATTGAGCTCACTATAACGAACAAATATAATCAAACCAGATGTACAGGCCTACTTGGCTGGCTGCCATACTGTTATGGGAAAAACCCCTCCATCCATGAGGCACATACACCCACAGACACACACACATACAGTTCACAGGATGTACTGTGCTGTATGCATAGAGGAAGGCTGACATGTCATGCTAAGGGGTTAATGATTTGCTATTAGACCAAGAGGAGGCTATACAAACACAGTTCCCTCTGAGACACGTTTGGATTCTCCTCCACTAAGTGTGTGTGTGTGTGTGTGTGTGTGTGTGTGTGTGTGTGTGTGTGTGTGTGGGTGGGTGGGTGTGTGTGTGTGTGTGTGTGTGTGTGTGTGTGGGTGGGTGGGTGTGTGTGTGTGTGTGGGTGGGTGGGTGGGTGGGTGTGTGTGTGTGTGTGTGTGTGTGTCCTTCATGAATTCCTTTACATTCCTGAGGATCAGTTTTAGGAAGCTCAGTGTCCTGCCAGCTGTGGCTAGATTTAAAGCGCCTGCCACTCACTGCCGCAATACTTTTGCACAGTAAAGTGTGGCTGTAGCACTTCCTCTGTTTTTCTCTGACTGCACCTGGAGCTGGTAGACATTCAATATCTTGCTCAAGGGCACTTCAGCAGGGCTTTCAGGCTGATTACTGATGTGATTTGAGTGCATCTTTTGGATTTTGCTCTGTGTGTGATCATAAATGTGTGCGTGCAAATTATGCAGAAAATTGAAGCAAAAAAAAAAGAGAGGGCTGAAGCATAATTAAGCAGACGATGATGTTGAAGGGGGAAAAAAGCCTGGCGCAACACTCACCTGAGGTCTGAATATCTTTTTCCATGCATCGAAGAAGTGAGTGGCACACTAATTATCAGTTGGGATTCAGATAATTGAGGTGCTGCAATTTGCGGCCTCATTTCAGACGGTGCAACCTTTACCAGCAGGCTGATTTCCTCTGGAGGAGAGGTGCTCCTTAAGCACTCCACAAGGGGAAATCCACCCTGTAAAAGAATTTGCGTGTTACTGCGAGCACTCCAATGAGCTTGTGTATTTCTCAATCCAGATGTGTGAGCATGACAAAACCCAACTCAAGTTATAAACAAAGGTAGTACTTTGGATTGAAGTTACATTGAATGAAAATGATTGTTGCAATGAATCATAAAAAAAAAGGCGAGTGCTTGAAGGCACTTTCCTAACTGCATCACTGTTGGTGGTTGAAAGGTAAACTTTTCAAGCTGTAGTCACAGTAAGAGTCACTGTGTAATAAATGTATATTACATAGTATCACCTGGAGATTTTTTCCCTAGAGTTATTTTGGCAAGATTTAGGAAGCCTAAATGAGCATACGGAATATGATACGTGGGCAGCTAGACCTCAAATACAAAAAGTAGCTTTTCCCACTGATGCAAAGTTATTTTTGGAACGAAACAAAATCGGTTTTGGATGCTTTTCACTGGCTCTAAGAAAATTCTCAAGTGCAAGACAACTTTCAAGTGCAAGGAAACCACATGTCACAACATCTAAAAATAATTTGAATGAAAAAAAATAACACTGCAATCTGCATGACAGTTGCAGCATAAATGTTGTCAACAAAATGTTTAAAATTTTAGCAGAATAACCATCAGACCCAGTAAACAAACTTGACCAGTGGCCCAGATCCTCTCCAAAACAACTCCATTTGGATGCTTTTCATTGGCTCTAACAAAATTCTAAGAAATTCTCTCAAGTGCAAGAAAACCACATGAGCGTCTAAAAATAATTTGAAACACTGCAATCTGCATGACAGTTACAGCATATTTTTTGTCAAGAAAATGTTTAAAATTTTAGCAGAATTAACCATCAGATCCAGTAAACAAACAGGACCCTTGACCAGTGGCCCAGTGCCTCTCCACAACAACTCCATTAACATGGATGTAGACAGTCAATGGAACATCTCACTCCACGGTGGAGGGAGAAGGAGTTGACCATTGACCCCTCACCTTTGTCCCCTGGGTTCACCTAGGGTTGTCCTAGCCTGCGTCTTATGAAAATGTAATCCCATACATCTGGGGCGTTAAAACATCAAATAGGTTTAATGGTATTATCTGTTCCATGCTTATAGAAACACAATCACAAATGTATGGTGTTTCAAATGTGTACAAAGGTAGAAACATCTGAATATCCAGAGTATATTTAAGTTCAAGCAATTAAACACGGATTCAGATTCTTTGCTGGAAACAATCAAAGGCCTTCTCTCAAACTTGTGTGATGACTGTTTTTCTTTTTAAACATATGCAAACGTTTTCAAGAAAAGACTACTTGCAAGAAAAGCGAGAGCGAACGCATAGCAATACGTCTCGGATAAATCATTAAAGGATGTATTCTCCTCAGGAACATAGAAGCAAATCAAATAATTCAATAGGAATTTTGTTTGGATCAATGGAAGGTATTGATGTTACCAGGAATGGCTGGGCAGACTGTTGTAACCCAGTTTGCAATGGTGGGGAGGGAACAGGGGGTTGATAGAAGAGTCAGCCCAGTGTAGAGGCTCTTTGTCTGGGATGGACTACAGAGATGCGAGGCCTGGCCTGGTTCTGGGATCTGGAGGTCGGCCAGGGCTTGAGAGGGAGCCAAGAGTGCAGAAGTGGCTGATCGGTCCCATACTGACACAAAGAGGCCTTTCTTTGGACTACAGATCTGTGGCGGCCCAGGACTCGCACTGGGGACGTCAACTACAAAAGGGAGGTTGACACACACACACACACACACACACACACACACACACACACACACACACACACACATACACGAGGACAGTGAACACACACATACCCAGAAAAGACAGAAGGGCACTCAGAAACATATCGCTGTTGCATCTGTTGCAAAAGTTTCCTAAGTTTCTTCCTGTACGTAATTTCATTACAACTAAAGCAAAATAACCTTCCTTTTTTATATTTAAACAGGACATGATCTCAGTTTCTGTTTTCGTTGTAATGCAGATGTAATATAGTGATGCTGATTTTGAGCACACACGTACGCATTCACGTCTTTAAAACATACGTAGGTCTATGAATGTGTGCATGCCCTCTCTCCCTTTTCAGTGTTATGTAACAAGTATGAATCTGGGGCAGAAAATGACATTTTTGTGGGGGAAACTATTCTCTCTGCCTCCTCCGCAATTCTCAGACCCCCCCCAACCCTCGTCCCTCTGCAGCTTGTAAATGGGGTGAGGTCTGGCCTGGGTTAGGCAGACCCAGCACCCCTGGCTGGTTAATGAAGCTTAATTAGCTTAATTAAAGCCTAATTAGGAACTGGGGGTAAAGGGAGAGCAGTCCCTGGAAAGACCTTTCACCTTTGACGTTTAGCCCCTTTCCCTTTAGATTAGAGCGACCTGCCAAGAGGCACTAAAAGAGCCAGATGGCTGTATATATGTGTGTGTGTGTGTGTGTGTGTGTGTGTGTGTGTGTGTGTGTGTGTGTGTGTGTGTATGCGTGCGTGCGTGCGTGTATGTGTGTGTGTATACTGTTATGGCATGACATGGACTTCAATGTCACAGTAACTCATCCCAAAACATTTGAGCATACACAGCTGGTCACAGCTACAATAAACACATTTCAATGTACTGATCAAAATTAAACTTAATATCAAGAATTACTATAGGGCTATGTCCACACAAGTCTGTGACTTCAGTTTGAACATTGAGAGAGCATGATTTAGATGTATTATTATTTGGAGATTTGTGTGTTCAGACTAGAGTGCGGATCGGGCCGCATTTTTCTGTCCGAGCCCGGCCCGCGTCTGACAGAGCAGTAACCGTACCCGACCCGAGCCCGACGCAGTTAAAATCTCATTTTTTTTCTCATAGTAATGACACATGTACGTTTGTTTGCTTGCATCAGCGCACACGGGGCAACAAGCGCACGTTAACACAGGCGTGCATCTACATAATAAGCTGTTTTAAATTTAAAATGTTCAATACCTTATCGGGCTGATGTGACCGAGCCCAACCCGAACCCGAACATCATTTCTAAATATCTGTCTGAACCCGGCCCGGCCCGTCGGGTCCCGTCGGCTCCCGTCGGGCTCGGGTCGGGTATCCATCCTCTAGTTCAGACATTTGCGTCATACACTTGTGTGTGTGTCTGTATGTGTGTGTGTGTGTCTTTTTCTGTGTCTGGGTATGTGTGTGTTTTATAGCCTTTGAAATGAAGATGGGGGTAAGGTGATGCAGGCAGGGGGAATGGGGTCATGAGATAATCAACCCCCGATCAACTCCACCCGTCTGCAACACATACACACACATTGCCTCTCTTGAGCCTGAGATAACCAAGTCAAGGGCCCGGGAGTCAAAGGTCAGGGCCCTGGCTCATAGGGAACACATGGAAGGGATAAAGAGGCTCTGGATTCCATAAAGCAAGAGCAGGGAAGGACTTATTTACGGCAGCACGGAAAACATCACAACCCAACTCCCTCCTGTCGTGTCCAGTCTACTCCCTCACTGATGGAAAGAGGGATATAGTGAGGAAGAGAGAGAGAGAGATGTGGAGGGGAAGAGAAAAGATCTTTAACATCAGTTCTGGTTCTCTCTTGCTGTCCAAATGGCTTTATCTCAAAGGCTCTCTGAAGGCGGCTCAAACTCTCCCTCAAAAAGGAAAAAAAAAAGTCAAACATTGTCAGCCACAAACTGAACGAGTAAAGAAACACCATAGGAGACTGCCATAAAACTGTGGGATATTGTGACAAGCAGTGGTTTTGATTTAGACCGCAGAAACTAATGGTGCCTTGTTTGCTTGCTAAAGGGCACATGGTACTGCGGTCTGTATTTGGTACACATTAAGTCACTGAATGGACTCCATCACACACACAGAATATTACCTTCAAACACACGCCTGTCATTTTCACATTTTATGCTTGTTCCACATCTGTCTCTGCACACACTGAATGTTCTTTACTTTCAACACGTAAAGTGTAATCTGTTTCCTGTGTTGAGTCTGACTGCCGCCTGGAGCTTAAAGTTGTCAAACTGTCTTTGTAGTCATTTTATAAGACATGATGCCATACATTCATGTCTAATCCTTTCAAAATGTGCGTACGCATGGGTCAGAGTTTGCGTGGAGGACCGCACATTCTCTCGTCAAGTTTGTTTTTTTATAAATCACAACCTTTGTGTGCGAAGTGGCGTACGCACATCGTCAGCTCCGTTTTGTGCGTTCGCCACGTTTCTAAATGAGACCCCAGGAGAAGAATGACTTGACGGTGGCCATCTGTCCTGTCTTGGCCTTTTTACTGTAGCTCAACCAAGGGTGGTAAGCACACACACACACACACACACACACACACACACACACACACACACACACACGCACACACACACACACAAACGCACACACACACACACACACACACACACACACACACACACACACACACACACACACACACACACACACACAGGCAAACACATCACGGTCATTCAGTCTGCCCCCTTTGTCTTCCAGTGTGTGTGTGTGTGTCCATGGGTGTCGTCAGGTCGCTGGGCTGGTCACCTAAGAGTTCTGAGACAATAGCAGTGAGATAATGAAGACAGGAGTCAGTAACGGCAGCTGATGGAGAACAATGCAGCGGTAATGACTCTGGAACAGTGAGAGGAGTTTACTGGTCCCCACTGGGACGCTTCCTTCCTGTCCTGCTTTATCAACACACAGGAAAGAAAACAACAAATCCTCCTCCTCTTCCTCATTTGAATGACTGGAGTGTTGTATTTCCTTCTCCTCCTTGCCCTCCTCTCCTTTCTCCCTCATCTGCTCTCCTAGTGTCTTTTCTTGTTTTATGATCTCTTTTAAGTGTACTCTTGCAAATGCTCTTCTCATCCTGATTACTCCAAAGAAACCACAAAACAGATGAAAAAACTCCAGCAAGTCACTCCAGCTAGCCACAGCTAGCTTATCTTTTCTGACCTGTTTCCTGTAAGTGAAAAATCTATTTTGATGCTCCTGCATCCTGGTAATTGCATTTCTTTATCACATACATTTTTTTAATTTTTGTATTTAACCTTTATTTAACACCGTAGGCTGTTGAGAACAGGTTCTCATTTGCAACGGCGACCTGGCCAAGAAAAGCATAAGCGTGCAAGACAACATACAGTTTCACATTCGATACAGTACAAGAATACAGAATACAAAAGGCTACATAAAGTACAGATTAAGTAGGCATTACAAAGCCCGCGCAAAATGAGGTGTAAGTAAGTCGATGGATATGTGAAAGTGATAAGGTAATAGCACAATAAACATGAATAGACAGTTTATATCGCTGCTGAGATGTAGTAAAGAGTCAAAAATACAGTAAGTGCAAATTGTGGTCTAGTTAGTGATGAAGATCAGTTATAACACCATATACATGAATAGACAGACTATATAGATGCTGAGTGTAGTAAAGAGTCAATATACAGTTGGTGCAAATAGTGGTCTAGGTAGTGATGTAGATCAGCAATAATACAATATGCATGAATAGAAAGTCTATATGAATGCTGCGATGTAGTAAAGAGTCAGTATACAGTTAGTGCAGATTGCAGTCTAGATAGTGATGTAGATCAGTAGATGTACAAAAATTGTATGACAACAAAGGTGGGATGAACAGTTGAGCATGCCAGGGCAGATGAATAGTGCAAAAGAGCGACACAAAGTGCTAAGTCTGATCATAGAGGAGAAAACAGGGACACAAGAAAGGTTAGACTAGGGTGCTTAAAGCTAAATTAGCCTAGCTTAGACTGACTTTAGATTGTTCAAAGTTATTGTACAGTGTTGGATTTAAGCTGACTATGACTTTTTTTTCTTTTTGGGGAGAGGACGGAGGGATAATAAATGGGTTAGGATGAAGTTTTAAAACTTACTGTATATACCTTCAAACTTTAAACACTCTTATTCTTTTCTTTATTACACCCCTCCTTTCTTTCCTCCATATTTCCTCATCTGGCACCCCCTGATCTCTTTTCTTTTCTATTCTTATCTTGTCCCTATTTTTCTTTATTGTTTTTTCTTTACTTTGTGTTGTTTATCTTATTTCTCTTCTCTTCCTCCTTCTCAACAACACACAGGAAGAGGACAGTCGTGTTCCCTCCCTCCTTTTTCTTATCAATGTGTTTTCATTCTCCAAGGGGAAGTGGAAGACCTCTTCAATATGGGATGCTGCATGCTGTTTGCCCCCCCTTCCCTACTTGCTCTTCCTCTTCATCCCTTGTTTATCTATGTCCACCCTCCCTCTCTCATTTCAAAGCACCCTGAGGTGGGCTGGGAGGGGAGTGGAGGGAGGAAGGCCTCTCTGGGGTTAGCATAATAACTTGGCTGACTTCTAACTCATGAGCTGTGCTGCCTGTTTTACCCAAGTCTGATAGTGTGTGTGTGTGTGTGTGTGTGTGTGTGTGTGTGTGTGTGTGTGTGTGTGTGTGTGTGTGTGTGTGTGTGTGTGTGTGTGTGTGTGTGTGTGTGTGTGTGTGTGTGTGTGTGTCTGTGTGTGTGTCTGTGTGTGCTTGTGTGTGTACAGTCCTGACCCTTCTTCATCCCCACATTACAAAACACTGTCTGATACTTCAAAGAGGATGGGATTGTTGCCCTTACACCCTCTGGAGAAACAGAGACAGACAAAGGAGAGAGCAGGGTAGAGCTGTAACTTTCAGGATGTTGTGTTTGCAGAGGACAGGAGGTACGAGGTAAGAGACAGAAGAGAAGAAGGACAAAAGAGTGGTGTGTTGGGGGAAGTATTTTTTAATCTTTTCATTATGCTTTGCTGTCTTTATTGTCTGTGTGCAGGCTCCTACTTTAGATTTTGAAAGTCACAAATACAGAAATATAGCACAAAGCAATTTATGGCCGCAGTAGATACTGTATACAAGATAGTCTATATCCACAACGTACAACTTACGGGATTGCTCCATTGCCAACTGAAATTCCGCCAGACTTCTCATTTAGGCCGGATATCCGTTACCTTCCGCTTTCTTTGTGTTGGAATTTTAAACTCCGGTGGATTTCTGAGGACTATGGTTAACTGCTCCTCAGATCTCTGCAGGGTAAATCCAGACAGCTAGCTAGACGATCTGTCCAATCTGAGTTTTCTGTTGCACGATTAAAACAACTTTTGAACGTACACATGTTCCACCAAAACAAGTTCCTTCCCGATACGGTGCTTAGCGCCGCCCAAGACGATTGTGATTGGTTTAAAGAAATGCCAATAAACCAGAGCACGTTTTTCTCCCATCCCAGAATGCTGTGTGGACTCGCCAAACCCTCCTCCACAGTGCTGACATTAATGAGCACCGGTCCTAACTATAGGTCTTTCTGGTCCTTGTCTGGAAGCATGAGGTCAGGCACACTGCAAAGAAAACTCATTTTGGGCCGCTTGAAACCCCAATCCAATTCTATTCGGCCACTACCCAAACATGATGAGATTTGAAAAAATTTGGAATATAGGTCATCTGGTAAAGCGGAGAGCTTCGCCCTTAGCTCCTTCTTCACAACAATCCGATAACGGTACCAGACCAGTGCTAATACTAAATAATTAAGCATTGCCTTCATGCAGGACACGGAAGTCATACGCCCGCTGATTGAATTATCATTTCTATCAGTCACGCACCAATCACAGCCATTCTCTCATCAAGGCAGTCCTTTTAAATGTGAATCCCTCCTTAGTGATCCCTGCTACACCAATGCTGCCTCACTCAGCACTGCTGCTGGCAAAGCTTTGCCTTCACCACCCCAGCCTCCACCTTTTCAGTTCCTAGTAGAGTCCTAACATGACCCAACATGAAGATGCTTTTCAACGTCTTGCTTTGGGCACACTTTTATATACCGATAGGGGTTTTCTTCATTTCGCCCCCTGTTTAAGCTTAGCATGCTGCTTGGCTAACCCAGGGAGCATTATTTCGAGACATCAACGCCAAGCATAACTGTATTTCCATTTGTTGCAATAAATGGTAAAATCTATGTCCAGAGGGTTCCTGACTGAACTTACATAAGTGCTCAACAAAAACATATTACAAAAGACATCACTTTTAGCAGTTAGCAATTCAATTTCTTCAAGGACAAGAAGCATTTTTCTGACTGACAGTGTGCAGCTGTGTCATTGAACGGTTGATTTCTGTTTGTGCCAACGTACTTATTCACTACAAAACTATAGACATGTGAACATACATCATGGGTTACTGGCGGGAATCTAATGTGTGTTAATACTGAGCTCTATCCACTGAGGCATAAACAAATGGATGAATGGAGAGATAGATGGATGGATGGGAGGTTACATGTCTGTTTTTGTCTGATTTCGTTCGTAAAGACAAAGACATTCTGTCCCCTTCTTCACTTTCACTCAGTGCAACCTGATGATTGATAGCAGAAAACATTATTTGGTTAAAGTTGAACTAACATGCAGGGTTGCCACCACTCTCATCATGGGTGACGCACATACACACTCACATGTGCACACAAGCGCATAGTGTGCTAATCTCTTTAGCATCTCCATGGAGACGTCAGTGTGAAGGCTCTGTAGGGGTTTAGCAGTGCTCTGTCCTCAAACCACTGAGGCTGGACTGTGGGGGAAAGCTGGGCACTGGGCCATAAAAGAATGCCACTTTGTTTGTGTGTGTGTGTGTGTGTGTGTGTGTGTGTGTGTGTGTGTGTGTGTGTGTGTGTGTGTGTGTGTGTGTGTGTGTGTGTGTGTGTGTGTTTGTGCGTTTGTGCCTGCCTGCCTGCCTGCCTGCCTACATGCCCTTTTGCATTTTCATGAAGTTAATCCCAGCTCGGCCAAGCGAGTCTGGCTGTGCATAAATAATCACTTTAGAAGAAGTTCAAACAGCATCAGTATGCATGACCCTCCATCTCCCTGACACCAGCAACCAGGACAACAGGCCTCTGAGCCAAGGTTATCCTCTCGACCAACACATGATTCCTGGCTGCTACACTACTGGCGTTACTCCTCATGAGGAGGAAAGAAAGAAGAAGGGAATATGAAGAGAGAGGTATAGGGCCAAGGCATATTGCTGAAAATACAAGAAACTGAGTGATATCTGACATGATGAGTAGAAACTATATTAAGAAATGTGCTCATAAGAAACTTTTTAAACACTAAAATGTCCAGAAAGAAAAATAGAATTGCTTAACAATTAAAGAAAGAAAGGATAAATTATTAAAGAAAAAAACAAAGGAAAGAAAGAAAGAAAGAAAGAAAGAAAGAAAGAAAGAAAGAAAGAAAGAAAGAAAGAATGAGAGTTGAGGCATAGAGGAAGATACTTCCATATGGCCTCCTCTCTCACTATTGGCCCATGGTTCGCTCCAGTGATCTAAGCCCAACTCCGGAGCTTGGTCCCAAATGGCCCTCCATGAGTCAAATTAGCTCCACTACCGAGAGCTTAGTTGGGCTTGAAGAAACAGCTGGCACCGTGTGGGGCCTTGTAGATCCAAAATGGCCGACCAGTAACAACAGTAATGCTCACGCTACCCTACACATTCCACTCCCACAGACTTAGCTCAGTCGGGCCAAAAGTAGGGTATTTGAAAAGTAAACAGAGATGTTATTCTGCTCTGTAATGGGTGAAACTGTTTCCCATGGTGGGTTGATGGTGCTTGAGTTTTTTGGTTTGTTGAACTTGAAAAGGTATATAAAAGAAAATATAGTTATAACAAGGTTTTGAATTTATCATGATGACAGCATTATATTGTTAGCTTCAGCTAACAAGGGGTATTCGGATATACTGTATACGTGGAGGAGGAAGGATTACTCGGGACAAGAGTATAACGTTTATCTTTGTTTACTGTGGAGGAGGGCAATATTTGTACAGTCTGTAGAATGCTCTAACCCCGGTGCAGACAAACATTTCGAGTCCACACCAGAGCCAGCGAGCGATCACAACAACAGCAACATGTACAAACCATAACTAGAACTATACTGCAACCTACAGTATGTATTTCAGGTAGCACAGTAATATTACTATAACAAGTTATCCTTTATACTGTAATTATCTCAACATGACTGACGTACTAACATAGGGCAGAGAACAATAATAGTACCAGGACTACAATATGATAGCACTGTGCTATTAAAAAAGCTTTTCAATTCACAAACACAAGTTCCTAGACTCTTCAGTAATGCTAGCAGAGTGGCGCTAGGGATGGTGCCATGCAACTGTTACGACGGCTCCTAATTCCGAAGCCCCAATAGTCCAAAAAATGTTGCATTGGGTCAAAATGCCATTTGCCCGACAGCCCGCTATCCCTAAAACAAATGTGCATTGCTCCGAAAGGCCGAAAGCACATGGCTAATTATTTTGCAGAATGATAATACTTCCTACTAATGCGAAGGCATGACCCTCCCAAACTCTGCCTCTGATTTGCTTACCATGATATTCTTACCGTATCCTTAACCAACCTTACTCCTCATGCCTAAACCTCACCAACCCAAGCAAAGAAGGCAACAAGTACTAGCCAATCAGAGGCAGAGTAGGACGGGTCATGACTTCGCCATCGTAGGAAGGTCCAATGATGTCATTCTGCTAATTAGAGAATGTCAGAGTGATAACAGGTTAAACTCAGGTGAACATGTCAAACACTGTAACGGCTAAACATCAGCATGTAAGCATTGTCACTTTGAGCAAAATATCTCTGATACAGGCGCTGCCATCTTGTAATTTTGGAGCAGGGGCTGCGCAGTAGTGATCGGGCGGTGGAGCCGCGGTATCGAAGTCCCAGCCATACACCTATCCGAGCAATCGTGAATCAATCAAAGCTGTCAATAATGATGTTTTACCCAATTGTATAGTATCCAATAACTAATTAAAACCAAGCTAATCAGAAAAATTAACACTTGAACAAACATCAGTTTGAAACAAACTACTTAAGCTCGATGGTGTTTTAAGCCTCCAATGTCGCCTTCCAGGCAGCTAACCATAACCCTACACATAACCATTGCGGCGTTGCCTGGAAGGCAACGTTGGAGGCTTAAAACACTAAACACCACTACTTAAAATGATAAAAATAAAAAAAAACATCTTTAAGAATTTTTTATTTGAGGTGTACTTTGATTTTTTTATAGTTTGGCCCATGTCCCATCCATTAACATGGAGGGGGCTTCACTTATACAGCCTATGCATCAACCCCTGCTGTAGACTAGCATGCATTTATTATATGTCATAATATTTTCTTCTGTTTTAGTGCAGGTCCAAGCTTCCAAACTGACCTAGATTGTGGGAATCCCTGTGGTGCCCCAAACATATTTCCATTTCTATTAGTTTTAACTTCATTTGCAGGGTTGAGGTAAGTACATCAACACATATTTGTGTGCAATTTAGTACATTTTAATGCATCCAGCTCTGATGTCATCTGATATTATGCATTTAGAATAACAAAATAATAGAATTTCATTGCGAAATACTTTAGGAACCACAGCTTGACTCAACAGTGCCAAACCCTGTTCTGCTTAATCCAACAGTGACAACATGTGAACAGTAACACTATCCATGTTGCACATAGAGTAGGCTATTTTCTAATGACTTCTGACTGCTTGTACCACTTTCTGGCAACCTCATGTGTAATGGCTGAAATCAACAAAAGTTCAAAGAAAAGCAGGACAGTAATGTCGGGGATGGAGTTGTACTGATACACACATGGAGAGGTGATAGAGGAAGAAAAAGAGAAAAAAACGATGAAGAGGAAGGAGACACTGGGCAGAGGCAGAGAGTGCAAGGAGTCAGGGAACATGTGCTGCTGTCAGTCTGTCTTTTAATCCCCTTGGATTTTTTCTGCCTCCCTTTCCCACGTTCTCAGTGTTAATTGATAAACACAGGGACGGAACGGCACCCTGTGACTAATCATTCTGGCTGCTGCTGTGTGCTGCTGTGTGCTGCTGTTTGCGCGCGTGTGTGTGTGTGTGCGTGTGTGTGTGTGTGTGTGTGTGTGTGTGTGTGTGTGCGTGTGTGTGTGTGCGTGTGTGTGTGCGTGTGTGTGTGTGTGTGTGTGTGTGTGTGTGTGTGTGTGTGTGTGTGCGTGCATGCATGCATGTGTGTTTCCACAGGTCATTGAAGTCTGCAGGCCCCACTGGAGTGGCACTACTAACAAACTGGCAGCATCACCGGTCTGCTGCTATTTCATGCCAGCACCTTGTTGTCTGGTTTTTCCCCAAAACAGACCCACTTTAACCATATACCATGAGCCAAAATACAGTTTGTTCTATGACTCAGTGCATACTTTGTCTGCTGTGACCGCGATCAAACAAGAATACGTATCAAATAGCGTTCCCCTGTCTCTGTTAGAATCAGAGCATTTCATGAAATATTTGTTTTAGCTGTTGTAGTTTGCTTTTTGTTTTCTTTTGGGACTGCAGTACCAACACACACAAACGTCTATGCAAACAACATGAAGAACTCTGTTTTAGGACTCTTGGCCAAACACTATTACGGTTGAATCCCAGATTGTGATTTTGTTCTTCCAAAACAGTGGTGAAGAACACCAGGAGCAATTCCCAAGAGTTGAGTTTTTATTATAACAAAATTATGACTAGTGTGATAAATGCATGCCAAATTATTTAACCACAGACACTTGCCTTGTTCATGGACTCATGGCAGTGCACTGCTGAGAGTCAATAGAGGAAACACCGGAATGGATATTTGGCGTTATTTTAAACAAACAGGAAACACTGATGTATGAAACTGCCAGTTAGATTAATTTACTTGTTAATCTAACTTTATCCCCTGCATCAGAAACCAGAATCAGAAACGATTGGTCAGAGAGAATCGTAACTAGCGTGACACGGGACACACTGCACAAACCCGCCATTTTTAAATAGTTTTTTTTTACAATTTTTGTATTTATTTGCCCCAGATTTTTTTGAATGGCAGCCCCTCAAGTGTACAGACATTCCTCTGTTTGGTTTACGATTAAAGGATCCAGCAAGTGTCGCATATAGATTATATCACAGCAGTTTCACGTGGCATCAGCTGGGAATGCCGCAGTGGAAAATAAAATAGAGAAAGGACCGGGTACCAAAAGTGAGTTGAGTTGAGGCTAATCAAGCAGAGCGGTACCACATAGTGAATACACAGCATATAACTGGCTCAACTTTTCATCTGCAGCAGTTTCTGCCATTTATTTATTTACTTACTTTGTGATAAAATGATAGCTTAAGGACTGTTCATTTTTTATTTAAGGGTCTACCGGAGGAATTTTGGGATCTTTAGTCAAAAAAAAGACTTGACCCTCCCTTCGCCAGCACTACCTTTTTCTATGACCCTTCAAAATGATTGGGAAAAGACGCATGACCCTCCCCAACAACTGGTTTGCGCTTGGCAAAGTTGTGCAGTTAGCCATTGTTTTTTTTCAACCATGACATACATGACTTAACCTCTGCTTTCTCATCTTACACATCACACTCCACTATTATGGTGGCCATTTCAGTAGATTTACTCACTAACATTGTTGTGGAAACACACTAAGCATGGAAACTAAATGCACACTTCCTGCATTACTGCATTACTTCAAATACTAAGTTACTCCTCTAGTAAACTAGTATTCACGTGAACTAAAACAATAAAACATTGGGACCATTCAACAAAGCACACTGGGTAATAAAAAAATATGCCCAGGCCCGTCCACATTGACAGCTGGCCCGCCCAATCAGAAATTCAAAGTTAAGTGTGTTGGTGTGCAGAGCGCCGCAACTGTTGTGGCCAACAACTGGAAACTTTATACATTGTTCGTCTGTTATTTCATTACTAAATTAACTTCTGATACTTTTTTATGCGAGAAATCAACTATGTAGAGCTCACACATGGGCCGTTTTACGAAAATTGATGGCTAATTGCAAATTTGGTCCCACTGTGTCGGAGTTCAGAAGCTCCACAGTTTGATGTGACAGCCGGCCGGTGACTGCCGGAGTCGCTGGCTTGCCGCCCGGCCTGTCCACCTTCACAGACCCCGCTGTAAGCTGGAGCTCTACCAGGAGACTCGCGGACAAGAGGCGTTTATTTCCCCAATCGTTTGTCTAAATAACTCAACACACATATCCATTATAAGATTAACTGGAACCTGTGGTTTTTTGAAGTTATAAAGCTCCACAAGAGATTGCGGGTGCGAGCTCGCTGACCGGGCTGTCACTCACACGCGGCCACGGAGCAGGCAGAGGTGAGGGAGAGCAGCTTCTGACAGGGCAGAAAGATACCCGTCTGCCTTTGACAGTCTTGTAAATAAATTATAACATGTATATTAGATCTGTCAGTCTTTCTTTATCATAGGTGCCGATTTATGTTTTCCTCCGTGGGTGCTTGTACGGGCGCACGCCCTTTAAAAAAAAAGAAGGCTAGTCAAAAAATGTTTGCATTTCAGAACCTTATGAAATTATTACCGGTTGACACGAACACACACGCCTATTAACTCGATAGTAAAGCTGTAAAATCTTTCAACTCAGGACAGCGCCACTTCTTACAAATACAGATAGGATTGGAGATGAGAAGTTTAACTGACACGTAACCGCGATCAGTGCTCAAACGCTCCACTTAGCACCAACTGCAATGTTTAATTTTAAATGAACAAGCCACTTTGACATTTTGCTGTTTTCATGAATACAAAAGTTGGGTGACCCTCCCCCACTGGACTAAAAAATGGCTGACCCTCCCCTCAACAAAGAATAAAAAGACATGACCCTCCCCTATTTTCCTCCGGTGGTCCATTCCATAACGGTCCCTTACAGTTCAGCTGTGTGGCGAAACATTTTTTAGAATAAGTGCAAATGAAGTGCAAAATGTGCAAATTAATTGTCCGCAGGGAGTGAACAAAGGGTGTAATCAAACATGCCGGCTAACATTTCTCAAAAACAATACTGCTGCTCCTAAACCCGCCTAAACAACATGGCGAGACGGCTACATGAGATGGATTTTCCTCGCCTGGTCCTGCATACAATCAAAGCTCAGGTCAGCTCTATAAAGATGGTCATCATGCTCCTCGGACCTGTTAGAACTTGTTAAATGATATGCTGAAAAACAAACGATCAAAAGATACTCTGTGTGGTTAACATTGCTTTTTTTTTCCACTGACAAGATTACTTTTCAGAGGATGTGTTATTCTGGTCAAAAATATGAACACATAATGCGATGAATACAAAAGAAAATAACAAAAAAAGAGAATAAATACAATGTTATGACTAACTCTGCACAGTTCTGGGTTTCTTAATTTATGTGAGAAAGCCCAGTTTTTTGTGGGAAAAGATGAAAATAAACCTGGGGAGTAATAACTCTAAAATTCATGAAAACCATTCATTCCTAATCCTCATTCACTCTAAGGCATTCCCTCTTAACTGCAAAGTATTTGCACTGACATTGTGTAAAATTGTTTTAATTTAATTTCCCTTCCTAGATCTCCATGATTTGTGTCTTGTGAGAGAATATTATTAATGTTAGTAAGAACCATCCAACAACACTAATGCCACTTGGCTAAAGGAATAATCTTATTGTATTGTGGACAGTGTCTGCACAGTCTCTCCCTCAGTCAGGAAAACTGGCCAATCACATGTTACCGTCTCAAACACACCCCTCACTCTCTCCCTCCTCTTTTACACACACACACACACACACACACACACACACATGCATGCACAGACTCATAAATTTCCCCTTAGTCATTCTCTCAACCACAGGGCTCCCACCCACGCTTACTCCCACTCACTACAACACACACACACACACACACACACAGTGCATTTCATTATCTTTGTGGGGACCCGTCATTGACATAATGCATTCCCTAGCCCCTTACCCTAACCCTTAACCATCACAACTAAATGCCTAATCTTAACCCTTACCCTTACCCTAACCATAACCTAATTCTAACCCTAATCCTAAAGTCTTAACCCTCAAACAGCCCTTTAAAGTTGTGGGGTCCAGCATTTTGGCCCCACAAAGCTGTCTGGACCCCACAAGTATACTGTATTCGCGGTTTTTGGACCCCACGAATATAGTTAAACAAGAACACACACACACACACACACACACACACACACACACACACACACACACACACACACACCACTAAAACTTACAAAGCTTCAACAAATGTTGTTTTCATCCCTTTTTCATCCCCAGCAGTCTGCCTCCACTCGTCTTCTTTAACAATAAAACCATCTGACCACTGAGAACAAAAGGAAAACCCCAAATAAGAAGGAATTCAAGATTATATTATGCTTATTTAAATTGTTCTATATTGACATGTGGACGGATAATACTGTAGATTTATTTTGTCTTGACGTTACAGAATGTGGTGAGTAACGAAACCAACATCAAATCTGCTCCATTAAAGATTAGTTCTGCACAGATGTTTGGACCAATATGAAGCCTGGGCTGAGGTCAGCTCAGAGTAAAAACGATTGACGGACTGACACAAACACACAGACTGCAGGAAGGCAGAATGCAAGAGGGACTGGAATAAAAAACTGAATAAGAAATAAAGTAAAGAAAAAGAAAGTCAGACTGGTGGTCAGTCAGACAGTATTTAAGGCCTTGAACTACGTCTGTGTCTGCATTTTCACAGGAAACTAAAACAACTGGGAGAAATTAATTTTGTCATTTATTATAAATTTTTGTTTCAGTTTCATGTTGAGGTTCAGCCTGACCACAATGCTATTGATACCCTTCCCTGCTTAAATGGTCAGTGCAACCAAATTACACACAGAAAATACTGTTTACTTATCTCCAGTGGTGTCTGGCCATGCATACTTTGGGGTTTGTGTGCTTTGTGCTAAAGTTTTGAGATATCTATCGCTGAGATTGCAGCGGAAAATGGAATTTTATTTCTGTTGATAGCAGCACCAAGATTACATTCTTTAAAAAAAAACACAGCATGTTCTCTTTAAAGAGCCAGTGTCCCCGTTACTGTGGATAATCCACAGATCTTTTGCATGGTTTACAGTGTGTTCTGTGGATTATCAAGTGTAATAGAGACATTGTCTCTGAAGAGACATCTTGTTGAATAATGAAATTCCCATCAGCCTCAACTTTAATGTTTATTATCCATTGTCACTACTCAATCTGTACCGGAAACCCGTTTAGTTCAGGCAATGGGCTATCCTGACCAATAAGCATTCGAGGTCAATGCCTAACCTCACCCATCTTCGCACATGAGTAAAACAAATCAGATTTTTTGGTACAGATCGGGCAGCAATATCAATGTTAGCATGCTAACATGCTAAACTAAGATGGTTACCATGGTAAACATTATATCTAAACATCAGAATGTTCACATTGTCTTTGGGAGCATGTTAGCATTCAGTTTAAAGCACCGCTGTGCCTAACTGCTGCCTTATAGAGTGGCTAGCATGGCTGTAAATCCGTTTTAGAGCGTCTGCTCTGATTGTTCAACGTCCGCATCTGCGTTCTTGCATTTCTGCACCGTCATTGCAGCCGGGGCATGACTGTAACGGCACTGTAGTGGCACTTTCTACCTAGATATGGTGTAGTTGTGACATCACAACAGTGTGGAAGTCCTGACGGCTCGTTTAAAGGCAGTTTCTGAATACAGGCTGTGTGCATTTCTCTGTAGATTGAGTGTTTTGTTACTTTCACAGTATTTCTATAGCACCTCAACCTATAATATGGGACCTTTAAATATAATCTTTCAATGCAGTGAGCACCACAAATGAAAATTGTAATATGGGTGAACTGACCCATTAATTAGTTGACCCGTCAAGCTTCATTTTAGCAATGTAACTGCGTTCCCAGATTGCAGCAATTAACTCGGTGAGTACAATGATAGTTTAAGAAGGAACTGTGAGCAAAAAATCAGGTCCAGGTTAACATGAACATGAATATCCCTCTTCAGTAAGTTTCACAGTTATTCTGCATTGTATTATACTATCATACTGTTTCATAATGTTTCAAATATGTTTTGAAATGCAGAGCAGCCATCCTTTGTGAAACAAGGACATTACTGAAACTGAGACTGAGAGACAAACAGGTAGTTAGAGGACTGGTCCTGTGCTGCTTTACAGCTAATTGAAGCGATCATAATAAAAGGCCAGTAAATCCCCACCATTTGCCTGTTAGGGACAGGAAACAGAGGCTGGCTTTTATCGCTGCTTTTCCCCACTGCGGCCCATACCTGCAGCTATGTCCACAGACACACACACACACACACACACACACACACACACACACACACACACACACACACATACACACACACACACACACGTATGTACAGTTATATACACCCAGATTTCCTTTCATGGCTGTTTGGGTCACATTAGCTCAGTCTATTTTTAGTTTCCTGTGTGCTTTTTTCATTACTGCATAGTAAACAGTACCTCAGCTCGTAAATAAGAGGGAAATAAAGATTTCTACTCCTGGACAGGATGGGGAGTGCCAGGGAGCTGTTGCCCCCAGTAATGACTCTCTCCCTGGGGGTTGGACCGGGGGACCACGGGGGCCTCTCTGGCTGGAGTCTGTATGCCAACTCAGTGGAAAACACACAGCTCCATACTGGCTGGTGGAAGGCCCCTGCAATTTAATTTGTCTCTTTCTTTTCACTCTTTTTCTCTCCCTCCTCTGTTTTCCCTGTCATTCCTATACTTAAAGGAAAAATTCCCCTATTCTGTGGCCACGGTAGCTGGCTTTGAATGGGATGGGAGTGCAGGGTTGAGGTTGTGTGAGAGTGTGTTTGTGTGTTAGCAGGGGGGGCAGTAATGGCACAGTGGAAGGCTCTTTTGTAAGACACCTGCTGTTTGACAGTGGGGCTATCCTCCCAGGACTCATCTTCGGCCCTGCCACACCCACCCAGCCTTTCATATGGTAAGGCCTCTAATGGCTTTAACACTCGCCCGATTGCTACGGCACTCCCAAGCAACCAGCGGGCTGCCCCTTGGTAACCATCGGGCTTACCCACCCTGCCTTCGTCCACCCCCTCCTCCCTTGGTAACCAACTACCACCGCTGCCCTAGCAACTACTTCTGCCCCACTGAACCTGCCCCAGCAACTGCTTTTGACTCTCAATCAGTTCAGGTTCATTTCTGACGCCCTTGCTGGAGGGGCTGGGAGGCGGGAACACAGAGAGGAGAGAATAGAGATGGGCAGGGATGTGCACGTAGAGGGTTACAGCTCCCACCACTTATAACATGCACACACACAAAAATCACATCCAAATATCCCGGGTGTACAATATGGTGCAGAGAAAGTAAACGTGTGAAGAAACTTTTAAACTTTAAAAGGCCTACAGAGGTATCTGAAAATTGAAAACTGTCATTGTTGTCTTGCTTCTAATAAGATACATATTATACGCGTATTTATGCGAGCATGCACGCACACATATTCAGAGACAAACGGTGTGGAGAATGAGGTGTTCCTGACAGTTGGGGGTAGCACACACACACACACTGGGATTTGGCTACATTGAGGTTAGCCTTTCCACTGGGTGCTCAGTGTTGAATTTGCATTTGAATCCAATTGTGAGTGTCTAGATTTATGCCTCTGTGAGTGGTGCCCAGCAGTGCTTTTTTTCTGACTTTCCCTCTCTGCTCCATTCTCTTTCTCATCATCCCTAACTGTGTTGTGCTCCTTGTTGCTCCCCTATTTTCCCTATTTTCTTCACCATTGTGCCCCCCCCCCCCCATCCTCCACACACAAACATCTCCCCATCTCTTGTTGGTAAGAGTAGAACCCATGTTTAATATGGATTTCATGGTTTCTACAAAAAAGTTATTGGTCATTATTTTGGTTTTACTTCTATGACTGTTGTATTTATTGTGCATTATAAGAAAAGAAAAATTACACTGAAATTATACTGCCCTTATACTGCCTCATGCTTAAAGAACGCATTGTTTATCTGTACATTTCACCACATACAATTCTTACCCTGGTCGTTAACAAAGAGATATAAATAAAATGTTATACACTGATAAATTAATTGCATGGAATTACAAAGTATTAGTTTTCACTTTTCTCCTTCTCTCTCTCTCTCTCTCTCTCTCTCTCTCTCTCTCTCTCTCTCTCTCTCTCTGCAACATCGTCTGGTTGGCCAATCAAACACATGCACAAACGCATTCCTGGTAGATTACTTGTAACCTGAACACCTTGTTTCTACTGTTTGCTTCGGAATTATTGCTAGAAAAGCTGCAGTGATACTTTCCTGAGTTGTAAAAAGCTGTGCAGTGCTTTGGTGTCTGATATGCCTTCAAACCTTTGATTCTTCTACCCAAATTGACCTTCTTGGATTGTATTTTACTGTCTCTACAGTACCTGAACATGGGACCACCAAACCACCCCTTGCATTGTTTGGGTGCAGGTATGTTTAGGTCTGGATGCACACGTAAGCCCCTTTACCACTTGTTGAATTTCAACACTGACAAAACCCACTAACATCTGACTTTTGTCTGCAGTTGGAAAGGTTAAAATCGACATTTAGTCCCGGGAAAAATGACTCTGCAGTACACAGGTATTTATCGGCTCCAGCTCCGATCGGCAGTGATGGAAACACAGTACAAAGTCCTGCTATATACCAACCCAGTCTCACAGCAGTTTGTGAAATGTTCACGTAATTGAATCTATTGATTTGTGTGCACAGACATGTTTTTGTCATTTTTTTTTCGTGATGGTCAGCCCGTTTTTTAAACTAATGCATTTCAATGGGAAGCATCTTTCGTGATCACAGCACGATTCTTTCTGCCAGTCGGGCTGCAGCAGAGAAGCTGTATACAGCTATGCAATTATTGGTATTTTTAGTCCTATAACCGCTGTTTTAATCAACATTTACTCACGAGATCTTATCATGGTTTATATGTATTTCTTTTAATGTTATTATTATGGTCTTATTGCCAGGGAAGCTGGATTGTTTTGTTTATTGATATTTTTAAAACTATAATGCTACATCTATCAACATTTATTTAGATGTTATCATGGTATTCATTTCTTTATTTTAATAATATTATTTCGGTCTTATTACCAGTGAAATATTACAGTATGCTGTAAGACAGAACACTACGATATGGGCCGAGCTGGGCGCATTCACAGCCCATATTCCACAATGCAATGCAGGCATTCATATCAGGGAATCGGACAGTTGATCAGCGGGTCTTTAACGCCAGTGTGGCTTCAATGTACATATTTAATCAGTGGTTATGCCAACACTATGTATTGGTCGTGCTACCCCAAAAAATTGCTTTCTTCCAGAAATATAACACAATTTTAAAAATAGCTATGCTACTTAAGTGCTACTGGGTAATGTAGTTGAATTAGAAGCTTTTGTTCATGCAGTAACCCTACTCCCCAAAATTGGTTTCAAGACAAAAATCTCATAAATAAGGGGATTTCCCATTTTATGTCATACAAATTCAAAAGTATTTCATTTCTCAGTAGGCACAGTCATGAGCACAAGTGCATTGCAATTCATTATTACTGCTCTTAAAATGCACTGTGGATATGGTCATTAAGTTATAACAGTGCTGCCATAAAGTGCTTTGTTAGCAGGCTGAATGCGCTCATGTCAGTCACACATCAGCACTGGAGACATGATTATATTACAACAATAGAATGACTTTCTCTTTATACAGATGAATGGATACGGTCGCAGAGATCTGAATGGCCAATCAAAACCGTTGAAATAATGTAGCTGGTGTTCTTGCAAGTAAATATAGCAGAAAACAAAATACTGCAAAAGTTAATAATAGAGTGATCTAAACCTGAATTTGCACACATTCCTTCCCCGGCAAAGTGAACCACTGGAGACATGCATTCCCCCCAGCTCTCCTTGACTGATTGACAGGGAACTCTCTGGCATGAATATTCATAACCACAGTCCCACCAAGCTTTCTCACAGCTAGAAGAAAAGTAAGTTTGCCAGGGGAGAGAAGATCGCTGCTGGCTGCTCACTTCATGTGGAAATGTGGGGCTTCTATTCATCTCCCTGCAGGCATTTCCTAAAAGAATAAGGAAGGGGAGAGTAGTGGGCCATGGGTGGTGTTAGGGGGGATGAGGGGGATTGGGGATGGGTGGTGTGGGGGGGGTGTGCCTTCAGTGAAAGTTGACAAGATTTAAGGATTTGCTTGGCTCAAGCTTTTGTCTCAGCCTGCAGTTAAGAGTGAATATACATGATTCCACATCTCTTATTCACGTGAATTAGCAATCGTCAAAACAAGAATCTGAGAATGTAAAAATAGAAGGATGACTGGAAAAGGAGAAGGTATCTGGGCTAGCTTAGTGCATGCAAACAACACAAAATTACTTGCACGAGGGGAACGAAAAGAAAAAACAAACGCTGGAACGGAACTATTAAGATTGATGCGCTGAGGCGACGGGTGACAGCTGAAACCCTGGGAATGGGTAGTACTGGTTGAAGGGTGGGGGGGGAGGGGTGATGAGGAGTTGACAGAGGCCTCTTAGCAGTAAAAGACCACTGTGTGTAATCTCTTTTAATTGGAATGTATGGAAGACAAGGCTCTCAGAGGGGATCAGTTTGCCTTAAACCTGCTTAATTATATGGGATCATGTTGGATGGTTGGGTTTGGGTCGAAAACACCGCAGGGAGGATGAAGAGATACAAGCAGAGGAAGAGAAAAGAGGAGGAGGAGGAGAGTAATGCTGGCATGGCATATTCCCTATATGAAAAACTCATTCTAATATTCCTATAGACACTTACAGTGTGTCTGTAAAGCGAGATTAAAGACATCAAATGGTACTTTATGGCAGTATTTTTTTTTTATTTCCAGTGGTATCACCATCCCTGCAATATTCCTATAAATAACCCTAAAAGGGCTTTTATGAGATATATAATGTTTCCAAGGTGCTCAACAGTCACTTTCTTAGTTGCCATATGGCACTTTACGGTCTTCTCCAATCTCTTATGGTGTCACTGTAACATTCCTATAACATTAGGATTTGAAGTGCTCGGACAGTCTGCCTGGGGCATGCAGTGCTGAGTTTATAGTGGTCTTATCATAATTTATCTCCTCTTTTATCTCTCGTGGTTGAGCTATAATATCTCCACAGAGGTTTTAAAATGTTTCTAGTGATGACTTTATAGTGACTTTATTGCAATTGATGGTGATTTTATCTTCCTCGGATGACTTTGACTCATTTGTAACTACTTCAAAGTCGTTGGTGATGTCTCTATAACAACTTTCTAAAATGTATTATATGATTATTGTAGTTGTTATGAGGGCACATGAAGCTGTTTAAGGGTTATGTATTTTGTTTATATTCAGTTAATAGACACATACATTCCAACTTCCTCATAGTTTCCTTGAAGACATTTTGAGAAAGTCAGGCTAGCTGCATGTATATTGTTACTATTATTTAATGTATGTGTGCTGTGTGTCTGATATTTCGCTGCTGCAACACCGTTTTTTCCCATTTTTTGGGATCAATACAAATCTATCTATCTATCTATCTATCTATCTATCTATCTATCTATCTATCTATCTATCTATCTATATTTCTATATATCTATCTATCTATCTATCTATCTATCTATCTATCTATCTATCTATCTATATTTCTATATATCTATCTATCTATCTATCTATCTATCTATCTATCTATCTATGCTCCTGCCTTCAGTCTTTATATTTAGCTAAAGATGTCCTGACTGGTCCATTGTACAGTAGTCGCCAAGTTCATTTCTGAGATGCAACAGCATTGTTTAAAAGAAGTCAGACAGGGCAAAAAATAAATCAGATGTTCATATCTCCAGGTTAGCTAAACTTATTTGAAAGAGAAGTCACAGGTAAATGACGAAGACTGATGCACACATTTTCCCTTTTACCGACAAATAAAGTGGTTTAAATAATCTCGCTAAACAGTTGACTTGTTTACAACTAGTCTGATTATTTTGTAGATGTACTATATGTTACATATCAGTATGAAGTGAACTAATAAAGTCCTCCTAACAATCACTCTGTCTGAACAAAGTTTTCCAAAAATGGGCTGATATGTCTCTTGACCTGACTCGCCAACATTGCCACATTTAACAGTTTCCCTCTGCAGATGAGGCATTCCAGTTTGAGATAACTTTCCCCTCTCCACAAAAAAAGCTATGAGCCAGGTAGCTTTCACTGTCCAGTTTGATTTGAGATCTTTTGGCCGTCTCAGGTTCTAAGACAGTCACGAGGGCTGAGATGTATCAACATTTCTTTGAGCTGTGACAAAACTTTCCATCACTTTCTCTGACAGTCGCCACTTTTTGTTAGTTTCAATGGTTATTGCTTATTTCTCCTATTTGGATATCTTTAAAAACACAATATAAAAATTTACTTTTACTACAAAACTACAAAAACTAAAACCCAATGATCCTTTAATAACAATGTCCTCATCGTAATATCAGAAAGGAACAAATTTCAGCATTTAAAAAAAAAAATCTATTCCTTTAAGAAAATTGTTCAGGCTGTTGCATGCAAAAATCACAGACTCTCTTACCCCATCAGCAACACGTCATGCTGTATTTTAATCTAACTTAAGCTAACCCCAGGCGTATACATTTGCAGAGGAGACAAGGGTTTGTGTTTGGGAAACTTGTATACACATGAGCTCACTACCAAACATGCTTCATGCAGTCCAACGCAATGTGAAGTTCTATGTTGTCTCATGCAAATAAATAAACTCAACCTTGCTTACATGACACACTTTGTTAGAGTTGCGTGTCTCTAAGACACTTCAAGCAAAGCTGCAGACAAGTATTCTGTTAAGATGCAAATACACACACACACACACACACACACATTGTGGGGAACTGTCAGTATGGGCTTTGTCAGTAATATGCAGACTGCTTGGTTGAATTAAAGGAATGTAGTGAAATAGGAGCTTGTCATGCTCCCTCTGTCTCCCTTCCTGTCTCCCTCTCTCTTTTCCTAACTGCTTCCCGCTCTTCCCTGTTTCGTGCCTTGCGGCTATCCACACTGCAACGTTATTGTCCATCTCCCATCTCCTCACTGGACGTTCCTAAGATGAACAATGTGGTACGAGCCCCCCCCCCCCCCCCCATCTCCCCTCCTTAATGTCACGGTGCAGGCGGTTTCCTGTCTGCCTTACAGTTGCTAAATGTTGTCTGGATGTTTGGCCGACATGGCGACGGGGTCGGTGCTGTTAGAGCCTGGCGACTGCGGCTGAAGTCTTTTTCCAGAGGGCAGGCATGGGCGGTCAGCGGACTTTGGGTTTGAGGGAGGAAGAGGACTAGGAATAGGGGTTGGGCGGGGGGGTTAAAGTGGTCAAAGGGGTCTGGCATCTTAATCTCTCTCCCAGCCCCCCCACCCCCACCGCTAGCACCACCTCCCCACCCTGTAATGATCTCTGCGGCAGTGTGACCCGGTTCTGGCTCCCAGAGACTCGGGACCGACGCCGGGCCACAGCGAGACACAGCGACCATTTTCCCATGGACGCGGCGCTTCCAGGCCCATCATTACAATTTAATATCCTATAATATAACCCCCATTGCCCCCCACTCATCCCCAAAACAGCCTCCACCAGGGGAATGGTGGGGGCGGGGGGCTGCCCACACCGCAAATAAGCCAGGATACTCAATATCCCCCCTCTTTTATTTGGATCCAACCAGTGCATAGCTGCACAACGGCTCCCAGTCATTACGGACAGGCCACTAAGTAGAGGCTACTGTGAATTGGATAAATAAGCATCACTGAGACGATGCAAGAGCATCAGGAAATCAGAATGAAATGCTGGTTTCATTCAGTGCTGGGAAATAAGGTTCTGGGATGTTGTTTGCCATGATAAATCAGAACTGGATCAGTATTATGACATGGTGGTTAGTGGTGTGATTTCCCAGTTTGTTTCATTGTTTGTCTACCATTAAGTGAGCAATGTTGATGTTAAGGCTTGATTGGGCTGCTGCTGTTAACAGCATGTGTGATGTCATTTGAAAAACTGACCAAAAAAGGGTTAGTGTTACCTAAAGCTAGGCAGCACTAAGGGCAGGTAACCGGACAGGTCTACCGGGCCCAGGCCCAGGGGTCCAAGGGCTCAGAGGGCGACCAGAGGTCGTGCACCACTCTATTTTTTTCAGTGGCACACGACAAAGTGGAAACAGGAAGCATGAACGAGTTTGAGGGCAACCGGATGCCAGGACTCTCAGAGTGACTGCAAGTCTCTCTTGTAAACTTACTGGTTTGAGTTATTTTATGGTGAATGAAAGGCTTGATCCGACGAAGTAGGTCATCTAATCGTTGTGCAGACATTGTGAAGTATTCAAAGTGCTTCTCTTCTTCTCTTCGCCATTGTTTACCTTTTTCTTCTTCTTGTAGTCTGTAGAAATAGCAAAGTCGGTAGCCTTTCCTCAGTTGCGACACCTCTGTTCAGGAGAAGACTGCAACTAGTGTCATGACCACCACGCGCGAGTAGAAATAGTTACGGCGCTCCCATGACGTCACACTGGCGCACGACAGGTCGGGAACGGCAAGTATACCGGACGTCTAACTTTGCATTTCTTGCTATGCACTGCAACTAAAAAGAGGGGGGAAATTAAGTATCGGCACCATGTCGGTCATAGTCAATGGGCTTCATCGTTCATGTCAATAACATAGCCAAAGGTCCTACTGAAAGAAAAACTGAAAGAGTAGCTTGAACATTACTCTGAAGATGTCACGAGAAAGAATCCATCATGGTACATTTTAAGTTAGTGTCCATTCCTCAGTTTATCTATAGGGCATTACAGGAGCAGTTGTTTTGCATCACAGTCAGCTTCTACCCTCGTTCGTTTTAACGGAACAAGAAAACTAAACGACATGCTAAAACATCTTTAAAAACATACGTTTTAACATGTAGCTTAGCTAATTCATTTAAATGTGGCTTGTACAGCCAAACTTCTCTCTCTGAAGAATGAGCTTTGAGCATCCGATCATAACACGGGGGCAACTGGTGTCAATTTAGCATGAAATTACTACAATTTTGTATATTTAAATATAATTAATCTTGTCATATTCACTTTCAGTAACATGTAAATTACAATTCATTTTGAAAAATAATAATTTTAGGGGCTTGGGCCTTTTTAGGGGAAGCTGTGGTTGCATCTCTACTTTGCACTATTGCATTTACTGATGTTTGTTCCCATTTCCACGTCTATTTGAACATGTGCAGTATATGTAAGGTCTGCATGCGTGTACATGTTTGCGCACACGCAGTGGGGATTCAGAGATAGCTTTGGAGGCGTATTGGGTATCGAGGGGAGAAGAAATCCTCTGAAGAGCCTCATTCACAGAGCCAGGATACTGATAAGAAGCAAAGCAGAGCCGCCATAAATCCACCCTCTGTTCAGTCTCTCTCATTCCACTCTCTTCTCCCTCTCTGTCTCTCTCTCTCACTCCACTTCTTTATGCTCCCTGTGAGAAAGTTTTGGAGATGATGAGGAAAGGGGGGGGGGGGGGGGGAGCCCTGCAGGCTCTCAAAGTTTAATTAGCAGGATTAGAATCCAGAAGTAGAGAGGGGGAAAGAAAGAGAGCAGTAGACAGGGAAAATCTAAAAAACATGTCCATCTGCAGCTGTCTGCTATTATTTATTGCTTAAAACGTTTTTCTCATGAAACAATTCTACCAAGAAATAGCTAATTGTATTTATTGTCAATAATTCAGTAAATAACTTGATTTAGTGGCATGTCGTCAAAGCAACATATTCATGTCTTTGCCTGCATGAATAATGACAAATAATCTCTCAGTAGATGTGCGCCTGCTCTACCCACTGAGCCACTATGCAACAGGTTTTTAAAGTGGAAATATTATGCTTTTCCGTATTTTCTGTCATATCTACAATGTTATAATGTCGGATTTCCATGTCAGACGTGGCCAAAACTTCAAATAATAGAGTAACTATAACACAGTCGGACAAAATTTGCAATTAGCCATCAATTTTCATAAAACGGCTCATATTTAACCTCTACATCGTTGATTTCTCGCATTAAAAAGTCTCAGAAGTGAATTTAGTGATAAAATAGCAGATGAACAATGTATACAATTTCTGATATCTGCACGACCTATTCAGAAGACTACCTGATCTCAGATCAGTGGTGTAGCCTATGTAAATGTTGGGGCGTGACAAAGATAGAGACTAGAGCCAAGCCACCGACTGCAGACTAGTTCGTTGAGATTTGCCTGTTTTCAGAGGCAGTTTCAAATTGTGAGATTTGCAGAGGAAAGGGATGCCAATGGGATTTTGAGGTTCTATGTATGTCCTATTTACCCACCAAACTGTCGTTATTTAACTATGACAAGGTAAAATTGTTTTTGCATTCTATCACCCCTTTAAACTGTTTTTTCTACTCTGGGCTGACTGTTGCGCAACACTTAGCCAGCCTTCTCCGGCCTTCTGTGATTGGTCATCTAACTTAACTCACGAACTGCCGTGAGACTGGGTTGTACTGGATATACTCCATTGCAGTAGCTCCAGCTGCTACTAGTGAAACAAAACTGGAGCGCAGGGGAGATTCCAGGGAAAATGCTGGCCAATCAGAGCAGACTGGGCTTTTTAGGGAGGGGGGGCTTAAAGAGACCGGCGCTTCAGCAGAGCGTCTCATACAGAGGGTGAATACAGGTGCAGCAGCCAATGGGCAGTATGACAACGATAACATTAAAGCATGTAAACATGTCGTAGTGTAAACACAAAATACAAGTTTGAAGCTGAAAATGCTATATAATAGTTCCCTTTTAAGAAAGTGGACACATGCATCATGTAGAGTTGTTGTGAGAGTTGTTATCCGGGCTGGCAACCGCTGGGAAAAGCTGCCTCCACTTTTGTTCCCTGATTATTTGTCAGGCATAACAAGGGGCAGCCTATGTGATATGTACAAAGTATAGAGCTCAACAGTGACCGCCCACTTTTTTTCGGCTGTGTCTCCGGAAGTGTTTTTCCCCAATCAATTGTTTCAAAAATTGCTTATATAAAGAGTTTTAAGTCTGGAACCAAGCCAACCAGCTACGAGATGAATAGTGAGCATAACACATTTGATTCGGTGCAAAAAAACATTTTGAAAACGGCAAAAAAGGCAAAGGTACAAGACCGTGCATAGACTTCAATGGTAGAAGCTCGCTCTAGCCGTTCGCGGTTTCGCGGGTACGGTAAACGTTTCTATGGTAACAGCAAGTTGGACCAATCAGAGACGTTGCTGTTATGCTTAGGATTGTGGGTAGTGTAGTTTTTCTCCATTAAATCACGGATAAAACATGTTTTTTTTAAAACAAGGTTTATTTCATACGGACTTCTAGCTTCTACTGGAGCAGAAACCTTCGTTTCACAACTACGTAGCTCAGGGTCAGTCTACCTCAGATGGTTTAGACATTATGGCTGATATTCTAAATCCTTATGGAGAAAATCAATGGGATTTTTATTAGTCGGCTGTGGGCGACTGTTGAGGTCTATATGGCTGACCTGCCCCAGGGAGGGGTCCTGAGGATTAAGACCAGAGAGGACTCCCAATGGTCCGAGCTTTACACTCACACTGGACAAACTGCACGTAGATGGACTCCGTTGTAGAAAGTTAGACCACTTATCTTGTCTTACTGTTTCTTTATTAGCTCACTGTGAAGTAAATACAATATCCAGTAAATACAGTGATGCGATGCCATAGAAAATGTAGGTGACTTAAGAGTTATTTCTTTTTATCATTGTTCATTTTCACAAAATGCCATAGCCTAGTATTTCACAATGCTCTCTTTCAAAGTAACATAAGAGCCATTTAACTGTCTCATTAACTTACATTTTAAGTTAAAGGCTCGCTCCAGACATTTAAAGTATGTAAAAATACTCTGCTATGATTAATATTAAGTTTAACATGGTTCTCCCAGATAAAAAGGAAAAAGAAAATCTCTCTGTTGCTGGATCTGGCCTTGTGCCCCACCGACCACCACTGCTTTCGCTAGTTTGACCCCAGAAAGAAGAAACCTCAGAGAGATTCAGCCAAACATGTTTAACCCTAACCCTAAGTTACCTAATTGACTTTTGCCACTGACTGTACACAAAAACTGACATTTCTGCTGCTTTCACCCCTGACGTGTCAAATGGCAGCTTCACTGCTTTAAGCGTTTGTAACTGAGAGCTCATCTGCTTTCAGTGATTACACCTCCACCTCAACTCAATTAAATGCCTACACTTTCAGGTCTCAGACCGTCTTTAAACTAAAAAAAGCCCAAAGAAACTTTTTCAGCCTCTCTACATCCAACACCTTCCACTGTTCATACACAATCAAATCTAACTGCTTCCAGTGCTTAGCCTACACCTAAGCAGACACTTCAACTGAAGTGTTTTTTTCTCTGTCCAGTTTTTATACGTAAAATGGCATTAAATTGTTTTCAGAACATCGAATAATTGACCCTTCCAGGTCAATTTATTAGTTACACTCAAACTGACATTTCAACCACTTTCAGTATTTCAACATTTTCAAGTGCAAATTTTTGCCCTTAGCCTTTAGTTGCCTTTTGTGCATGTGACTGTGTGTGTGTGTGTGTGTGTGTGTGTGTGTGTGTGTGTGTGTGTGTGTGTGTGTGTGTGTGTGTGTGTGTGTGTGTGTGTGTGTGTGTAAACTGTGTGTCCCAAAGCACTGTGTTATACATAAAGTTGGGTGATTCAGTGGTATTCAGGAGTATAACAAAACTGTCTGCTGTTGAATGTGAACTAAATTAGTTTTCAAATGATAAATCCTTTGTCAATGTGCTTATTTCTATGATTTTAAATGCACTAGGATGAATGTCAAAACATCCATTAAGAGTTTTACAACTACAATTCTTTGGTCATGAAACATCTGCTGCAATACTTCACTGACAATATTTTGTCATCTGAAGTATCTCTATAGCAACAGTGTAATCATCATCCCAGCCCTTAAGTCATGGGAATAGTCTGGTCCAAGTCCTGGTTTGGCTTTAAAAAGGGCCAGAGTGACTGTGTTGTCTCGGATATTTGAGCTGTGAGAGATCAAGTGTGTGTGTGTGAATGTGAGTATGTGAGTCTGAGTGTGTGGTGACCATTGTCCAGTATATCTTTCCATCCTGCACCTGTACCAAGGACATCACCTAACCTTGAAACGACCACACAATCCACACAGTACACACATAAATCTACCTATATGTTACTCAAATTCAAATACACTAAACATACACCAGAAAAACATATATATCTGGGGTCCACTCAATGTCAGACATTCGAGGAGCTGGAATCCCCCATAGACTGCATGACGGGGTCAAGCTTAGTCATATAGGAGGTCACAGCTGCTAAAACACTCAGCAAACAAAATGAGTCCTGTTTGTTTTTGAAGGAAGCCTATATTACCCACAGTCAAATAAACTTCATTCAATCTCCTCGACCCCCCAGGACTATCAATCAACCTTGGTCAGCACATTTCTGCCCCATGCTGAGGCAATCTAAGGCCTGGCCTGTGTCAGTTCTGCTTGGCCTAACTCTTGCCTTACATAAGCCTGATCCCTCCCCTCCCTCGGCCTGCCCTACATATCCCCCATTGCTTTAATCAGCACATGCATGGCTAGACTCAGCTTTTGGTGACTGACAGGCAAGCTGGTTGACTGGATGGTTGAATGAATGACAAAATCGTTGGCTGTCTGGTTGACTAAATGGTTTATTTGCCACTCAGCAATTGTACTGGTTGACTAGCTAGCTAGTTGCTGGCTATTTAATGAGCTAGCCTGCTTACTGACTGAAAGACCAACTGGTTAATTGGCTAACTGATTGGGTGACCCTTTTTTTGGCTGCTTGATTAGCTGCTTGACTAAATAGGTTGTCTAGTTGTCTATATGATCTTTTGGCCGCCAGCTAGTTGGCTGAATGAATAGCTTGCTAATTTTAGCAATTTAATGAGCTAACCCATCTGACTAAAATACTCAAATGTTTTAATGGTTAACTGGTTGAGTTTTAATTAGAATAAGCATGGCTGAAGCTAGCTTTTAGTCACTGATAGGCAAGCCCGTTGGATGACAAATGGTTAGCTGTCTGGTTCACTGGCCACTTAGCAATTTGCCTGGTTGACTAGTTAGCAACTAGCTAGTTGTGAGCTAACCTGTTTTAAGGACTGAAAGACCAACAGGTTTATTGGCTAACTGGTTGGGTGACTTGTTTGTTGGCTACTTGATTAGCTGACTGGTTGACTGACTGAATAGCTAACATATTGTTAAACTGTTTGGCATTTACTCAAACCAATATTGTAACCAGCTGCCTGACTGACTGTTTGACAAGCTGTGACCTCCACAGAGAGGCTCCAGCCTCATTTAGTCTCATTAGTACCAAGTCTCTGGCTCCAAGACAGGGACAGCACTGCAGCTCCCTGGGGGAAGGAGGTGTGTATACCAGTATGTGTGTGTGTGTGTGTGTGTGTGTGTGTGTGTGTGTGTGTGTGTGTGTGTGTGTATGTGTGTGATATGTGTATGTGCCTGAGAACTCCTGGTGCCGGAACATGTCTTGTCTGTCATCGAAGCACAGATGTCCAGCGGATTACATCACATTGACCAAACCCTGATCTCTCTCACATCCCTTATCTCCTACCATTGACCCCTATCTCCCACCGCCCTATTCATAACCCTCATCACCCCTTCACACACACATTCTCCAACATAGACAATGAGTTCTGATTTATGACTCTCACTACTGCTTTCCCACCACCTCCCCTCGCGTGATGACTTCATCTCCCATCACACCTCACCTCATCTTCATTAGGCTGTGAGGCTACGTGGTCCATGATGCATTGGAATGTGTGTTTCTGGGGCTGACTGGGGCAGGGTCGAGATGGAAGTCCTCAATCCTTATTTAAGCAGGCAGGTTCAGTAAAAACACATTCTTGTTCACAGTAATTTAGCCAGGAGGGTGAAGGAAAGTTTACACACATAGACACACTTTTAAAAATAAATGCTGTTGGGTATGATCACCAGTGTCTTAATGCAGGAGTTGCAGGAAAATGAGGGATCACTCGGTCAAGAAAAGCTGCACATTAAAAACACTGATGGCAAAACCTTTACCAACTCCAGCCCCAATAAGAAGAAAGTATTTAGGCATGCAGAGTTTCAGCAAAGAAGTTGTGCTAAAGAATTAAAGAAAAACTTCAGAAAAAAGGCTGCTCTTATTAGAGGCTGCCAAAGTCTGGAGTGGCATAGTCAAGTACCTCAGTAGTTTAAAAAAAATACTTACATTTATCTTGTCTGTCTATAGGCAAGAATGTCAATCTTTTGGGCTCCAGTCACAAATGCATCACCCTAAATGTGAGCTTACTCTTTTCTTCCCTCTTCATCTGTGACTTGAAGGTCCCAGGAGACCTGAGTGGAAAGAGGAGTATGTCTTAGAGGACTTGGATGAGGAAGAGGAGAAAGAGGCCAACAATGTTGCTGATGGTCCCAAAGCTTATAGGTCATCCGGTTACATCTTGCTCTGTTTGCTGTCATGTTGCGAGGTGATGTCATGATTAAAAATTAAATGGAAATTCATTTTTTTTGCGGAAATTGAAATTTGCGGAAAGCTTTGGATGTCCCTCCGGGGCTGAATATCTCCAGCCCCACCATGATCTTCAGATATATATTTTAAAAAAAAAGAGTTTGTTTTTTCCTTACGTACAGTATAGGTTTCAATACCAACTGTGACACTGCAACGTAACCCTAGTTCTCTGACCTCGGAGAAGAAATACACGCACAGAGTTGAGAGTGTGTATCCAGGAAATATTTCACTTAGAAGAACAAATAAAGTAATCTAATCAGTGTAAGACTAAGCATTGCTGCACACAGACCCACTGGAACATCTTCCTGTTGGACAGTGCCGTCTTGTTGAAGCTAGCTGCAGCTCACATCTTGACAAACAGTCTTTGTACTGTAATCATTCCCATATGTTTGCCAGTGAGTTGAATTCTGTTCTTTGGCTTCCTTCTGCAATTGTCTAACAAGACCCCCGGAAAGCTTTTCCCATGATATATCACTGAGTTTAGCAAGGGGCAGATATAAACAACAATGCAATCATGTACCTAACAGTTGAAATAATACAAAACCATTAGAAACAGACTAAACCAGAAAGACTGAGACAAATGTAAGTATGAAGGATGACAGATTACAAGCACCCCCAAAGGCCTTCTCCCTATGACATATAATGTATTTGTTTCTGTTAGTTAGCTCATGGATGAGTAATGGGTGTTAAATTAGCATACAGCGAAGACCTTTTCCCATGACATGCAATGTCAAATCTGTTCCAGCTTACAGTGGATGACTGATGGGTGTTAAATCAGCATGGAGTCCTTTTGAAACACAGTATCAATTGCCTGAAAGGTCCAAATGTACTGCAATACACAGAATTATCTAAAGTTGGCCCCATGTTGATCCCACTTACCCCTGTCCTCTGTCCTCTGTCCCCCATGTTGACCTCAGGACCACTCTCTGCTTTTCAGTGTCGCCCTAATGGCTAAGCATACTCTCCGTCTTTCTCCCTTTCTCATCCTCGCATTCTAACACAATACGGTCATGTCCAGCCGATGAATCAATGGCTCTGTTTGGGCCATGAATGGACGGAACGACAGCGAGTGAATAGAGCGGCGAGGAGGAAAAAGAGCAGTTTATGTGCAGAGAGTTGTAGCATTGAAATAAAGGGTTGTAATGGACTTGTGCAGATGGAAGACAGAGGAGGCCAGGGAGAGTCAGGCAGAAAGATGACAATAACTGCAATGCACCCAATGGGGACTTCTGGGAGAAGGTCAGAGGTTGCCATGCTCGGGAGAGATTCATATCCGAAGCCCTGTTGGCCCTTAAACTCTGAACGCTGGTACCAGCCTTTATTGCTCCAGACGTCCTCTCCTATAACCCCCCACATTCCCTCTCTCTCTATTTCATTTTCTTTCTATGTGCACTCTCTTGAGTGTATGTCTATGTGTATGCAGATGTTGTCATGTCATGTTAATATTAATGCTTAAATCTTTAACCAGGTGAAGTGAGATTACATATTACAAAAAAATACCTAGCCACAATATGCTTTCTGTGTGTGTATGTGACTGCCCTGTTATACACTCCTCAGCCCCAGCAGGTTTATATTGCCAGTGCAACTGGAGCCCGTCAGACAGAGGGAGCATGTCTGCGCCATGCCAGTCACGCGGAACAGGGAAGTAAACTGGGGGATAGCCTATGTAACACACAGGGGGGCTTTTGAATTACTGCCTTGGTCTTTGGCGAAGGCCTGTGTTGGGTTAAGTGCTGGTTTGCAGTCTGGTCAGGGAAGGATAATAATAAGCGAAAACAGAGCGTACATAACAAAACCATCAATTATAGCTTGAGAACGTAGAAAAAGTATACTATATGTTTCCTATGGTTTGTAGGCTATATAAAATAATATTGTTACAGCATACTGTGATAAGAAAAACATGAATTAAAACTGTATGATAACTATCGCAGATGTTTTGTCCTTACTACTACGGTGTTACAAATGCACTTCTGAGAAATCACCAATTAAATCAGTGGCATGGCAATGCATTCTATGACTGGAGGTATAAAATCCATCACATGTCACAAGCACATCCATATTTGAAGCTTATAATATATAAAGCTTAAAATAGTTAGAAACAACCATCCAACCAACAACAATTCAACCAACAATGCTACTTATACTTAATGCATGAGTGACAATAATCTAATATATTATTGTATCACGTTTACAGGGGCCATTCTCTGCATATTTTTACTTTTAATACTTTGATACATTATTAAGTCTCATTTATACTTGTAATGGAGTATTATTACAGTGTAGTATTACTACTTACAGTATGTCGTGTTTCCACTGTACGGTACGGCTCTGCTCGACTCGACCTGACTCACTTTTTTGGTACCAGTACTTTTCTCTTTTTGTTTTCCACTGCGGTTAGTATCCCCTCAATGTAGGCAGGTTTCTCAGCTGATTGCCATAGGAAGGTATGAAACTGCTCGTGACATCATCTTCAAAGCGACACTCACTGAATCCTTTCATCGGCAACCAAACAGAGGAACATCTGCGTCAATTGGAGTATGTAATGTACATTGTGTACAGCGTGGTTTTGTGGAATACCGTTTTTTTTTTTTTTTATCTGGGTGGAGTGAAAAAAACAATTGCGGATGCTATTGACTCTAGCTCCACTACTTTGTTTTTTCTTTCTCTTCTCAATTTCGTTCAATTTCTATATGTGACTGTTCAACTATTTCTATTTATTCCCCACAAAATGAAAATGTTAAAAACAAACACTTGATATGTACTAGACAATTTACCCCAGAAAGCACCTATAACTTTTCAAAACAGACTAACTATAGGAGATATAAATTGTTATGCCATATCAAACAGAATTAAGGTTGGGCAGAAATATGATATATTCAAAGACAGCCTCTTTTGTGGTTACTACTACTTTAAAATCTCTGGTTGTATTAGGCCTTATTTGCTTTACATTACTTTTGAGTTTAAGTGTTGACGTACCTTGAACCTATTTAATCCAATGATTTTGCTATAAACAGACATTCCCCTGTCAGTTTCTGATATATTGATATTATGATAGAAATCTCTTATGCCGTGATAGAAGATAGTAACCGTATTGCCCACAATTCACCAATAAGTAACCCAGTCTCCTGAAATTACATTTTTTATACTACTTGGTTAGAAGCGTAATGTCAACCAAATAATGATTTTTACCAACATAATGCAGAATTGTATTTCAATCGTTTTCCCTGCAATATCTACTCTTGCAATACAATATCCGTTTGTACCAACTAAAGCATGATGAATGTTTTGTATATGTTTATGTACACACAGCCTTTGGCTTGGTTAAAGGTGACTTGAGGCACAAGAAAGCACATTTACGTTGAATTTATTAGCATTTAACTAAATCGTAATCCTTCCCCAACCTTAATGCCTAAACCTAACCACACACGGGCCTCAGGATGTAAACCCCACTCTTCGGTATTACAGTCCTGCATTTTCTACAACCCCATGAAGTAATACTTCAGTGTGAGAATGGAAGACTGGAGTTAAAGACCATGGTGAACTCTGGAGCTCCATGACCCAGACATGGATCTCAGGGTATTGGTGAGGTGTATCAGTGTTGGTGGTGTTTGGCTGTAACTGAGCCAGACTGACAGCTGCTGTCTTTCTGCTCACTCTCTGTCATCAGCTCCAGTCATGTACCAACACTGCACACACACCCAGCCCCAACCACCTGGCTCTACGCAGGGCATATACACACTATATATATATATATATATATATATATATATATATATATATATATATATATATATATATATATATATATAGTCTGGATCACTGGGCATGTGTTGTGTGTGTATGGAAGGAGTATAAAAATATCCCATTCAAGTTAAATATACATGCTGGAATTTGATTTAAATGTAGAGGTAAAATTACTATTCTAATGAGAAGGAAATGCTCTACTAATTAATCTATAGAGCAAGAATATTAGTAGTGTCATTAGTTACAACTTAGAAACCCTTTATAACAGAGATATTCAACAGGGGGCCATGACCCCTAAGGGGTCCTCAGAGTAAGTGCAGGGCAAAGATAAAATGGCCGATTCTTGAAAAAAAAAATAATATTTAATTTATACATTGAAGATAAGCTGACTATAGGTACGGTAGCCACTATATGCCACTATATTTTCATCCATTTTAATGCAACAACATGTTATACAGTTCATGTAGTAGGGGGTCCCTACTCTGTCTCTCTTTCAGCTAAGGGGTCCTTGGCCTAAAGACGTTGAAGACCCCTGCTTTATAAAGTTTGTAGCTTTATAAAGTGGTACAGAAATCTTGAATATTCCCCTTAATCTGTGTCTTTGCCAGTGGGCACTGCCTGCATGTACAGCATGTGTGTCACAGTTAATCAGCAGTGGTATTAACATGTCTATAATCACTATTCATGTGTTCACATCAATTCAATTTCAATTCAATTTTATTGAATTGAATAGTGTCAAATCATAACAGGAATTATCTCAGGACACTTTACAGATAGAGTAGGTCTAGACCACACTCTGTAATTTTCAAGGACCCAACAATTCCAGTGATTCCCCCAAGAGCATGCATGAATGTGTAGGTGCGACAGTGGTGAGGAAAAACTCCCTTTTAGGAAGAAACCTCGGACAGACCCAGGCTCTTGGTAGGCGGTGTCTGACGATGCCGGTTGGGGGTTTGATGAACAATGGCAATAACAAAGTCACAATTAAGATAATGACTAGAGTAGTTGTAATAGTTCATGGTGTCGTAGAGCACAGCAGGGCGTAACAGGGCGTGGCAGGGCGTTGGCCGGACATAGCAAGTCGACGCCGGGCATTGCAGGGTGTAATGGGGCACAGCAGGGCGTAAGGCAGGACCACAGCGACAGCTTCCACCATGATGTAGGTGCCATCATGATCCAAGAAGATGGTGCTGGGGGGACAAAGAACATACAGACTCCGGGGAAGCTCCCCAGAGCTAGGTTAATAACAAGCATCTCTGGAACATGAATACACACAGATGGAAAGAGAGAGGAGAGAGGAGCTCAGTGTGTCAAAGTAGGTACCCCGGTGTTCTAGAACTATAACCGCATAGGGAGGCTGTGTTGTGGCTACACACCTTCCCCCGCTGGTCTAGGCTAACACTGCGACACCTTACTCCCTACGTATAGTAAGCTTTCTATGAAGAGAAGCAGTGATAGGATGGGGGTGCGCCATGACTGAGGCTACACACCCACCCCCGCCGGTCCAGGCGAATGCTGCAACTCCTAACTTCCTAACTATAAGCTTTATCGAAGAGGAGAGTTTTAAGTTTACTCTTAAAAGTGGTGACGGTGTCTGCCTCCCGAACCCAGACTGGGAGCTGGTTCCACAGGAGAGGAGCCTGATAGCTGAAGGCTCTGGCTCCCATCCTACTTTTAGAGACTCTGGGAACCACAAGTAACTCTGCATTCTGGGAGCATAGTGCTCTAGTGGGACAATAAGGTACTAAGAGCTCTTCAAGATATGTAGGTGCTTGACCATTTAGAGCTTTGTAGGTCAGGAGAAGGATTTTAAATTCAATCCTGGATTTTACAGGAAGCCAATACAGAGAAGCTAATACAGGAGAAATATGATCTCTTTTCTTAGTTCTTGTCAGAACACGCGCTGCAGCATTCTGGATCAGCTGGAGAGTCTTAAGAGTTTTATTTGAGCATCCTGATAATAGGGAATTACAGTAGTCCAGCCTGGAAGTAACAAATGCATGGACTAGTTTTTCAGCATCGTTTTGGGACAGGATGTTCCTAATTTTGGCAATATTACGAAGGTGAAAAAAAGCTGTTCTTGAGGTTTGTTTTAAGTGGGCGTTAAAGGATAAGTCCTGATCAAAAATAACTCTTAGATTTCTGACAGTAGTGCTGGAAGCCATGACAATGCCGTCCAGAGAAATTATATCTTCGGATAATGAATTTCGGAGGTGTTTAGCACCCAGCACAATAACCTCAGTTTTGTTCGAGTTCAACTTCAGGAAATTGTTGGTCATCCATGATTTTATATATTTAATGCGCAATTGCAGTTTAGCTAACTGACTGGTTTCGTCTGGCTTGATTGATAAGTATAATTGGGTGTCATCCGCATAACAGTGAAAGTTAATTGAGTGTTTCCTAATAATATTGCCTAGAGGAAGCATATACAAGGAGGATATAGAATTGGTCCAAGCACTGATCCTTGAGGAACCCCATGGCTAACTTTAGCGTACCTGGAGGATTTATCGTTGATATTAACAAATTGAGATCGATCAGAGAAATAGGACTTAAACCAGCTTAGTGTGATTCTTTTAATGCCAACTAAGTGTTCTAGTCTCTGTAGAAGGATTGTATGGTCAATAGTGTCAAATGCAGCACTAATATCTAATAACACAAGTATGGAGACAAGTCCTTTGTCAGCAGCAGTTAGAAAGTCGTTTGTAATTTTCACCAGTGCCGTCTCTGTGCTATGATGCTTTCTAAATCCTGACTGAAAGTCCTCAAATAGACTATTCCTATGTAGAAAGTCACATAACTGATTAGCGACTACCTTCTCAAGGATCTTGGAGAGAAAGGGATATAGGTCTATAGTTGGCTAAGACCTCAGGATCGAGGGTGGGTTTTTTCAGAAGAGGTTTTATCACAGCTATTTTAAATGACTGCGGTACATAACCTGTTAATAAAGACATATTGATAATATCTAGTAATGAAGTGTTCACCACGGGTAACGCTTCTTTAAGTAGCCTCGTTGGGATGGGGTCTAAGAGACAGGTAGAAGCCTTTGCTGAAGAGACCTTTATCATTAATTGTTGAAGGTCTATAGGAAAAAAGGAGTCAAAGTATATGTCAGGTCTTGTGTTCTTTCTAGCACTCCTGTATCAAAAGGTGAACCGTTAGAAGTTGAGGGCAAAAGGTGATGAATTCCATCCCTAATTGTTATAATTTTATCATTAAAGAAACTCATGAAGTCGTCACTACTCAGAGCTAGGGGAATAGATGGCTCAGTAGAGCTGTGACTATCTGTCAGCCTGGCTACAGTGCTGAAAAGAAACCTTGGGTTGTTCTTATTTTCTTCTATTAATGATGAGTAATAGTCTGATCTGGCATTTCTGAGGGCCCTCCTATAGGTTTTTAAACTGTCTTGCCAATCTAAACGAGATTCTTCCAGTTTGGAGGAACGCCATTTAGTTTCAAGTTTTCGTGAGATTTGTTTTAATTTGCGAGTTTGGGAGTTATACCAAGGTGCTAGTTTCCTTTGCTTCATCGTCTTCTTTTTGAGAGGAGCAACAGAGTCTAAAGTCGTCCGTAGGCAGGTCGTAGCACTGTCTACAAAATTATCAATTTGGGAAGGACTAAAATTAGCACAAAGGTCCTCCGTTATATTAAAGCACGACATTGAGTTAATTGCTGTTGGAATAGCTTCCTTAAATTTAGCTATAGCACTGTCAGATAGGCATCTAGCGTAGAAGGTTTTATTTAATTTCATATAGTCTGGTAGTAAGAATTCGAAAGTTATTAAAAAATGGTCTGATAATAAAGAATTCTGTGGAAATACTATTAAATCTTCAATTTTGATGCCATATTACAGCACAAGGTCGAGGGTATGGTTAAAACAGTGCGTGGCCTCATGCACACTCTGACTGAAACCAATTGAATCTAGTAGTGAGTTGAAGGCAGTACTAAGGCTATTACTGTCAACGTCCACATGGATATTAAAATCACCTAGAATAATTATTTTATCTGATTTTAGGACAATACATGACAAAAACTATGAGAATTCAGATAAAAATTCAGAATATGGGCCTGGCGCTCGGTAAACAACAACAAATATGATTGGCTTTAATGATTTCCATGTTGGATGTTGAAGATTAAGAACAAGATTTTCAAACGAGTTATAATTTAGTTTAGGTTTAGGATTAATTAACAGATTTGAGTCAAATATGACTGCAACTCCTCCTCCTCGGCCTGAACCTCTAGGAATTTGAGTATTAATATGACTGGGAGGAGTGGCTTCATTTAGACTAACATGTTCTTCATGGCCCAGCCAGGTTTCAGTAAGACAGAATAAATCAATTTGATTATCTGATATCAAATTGTTTACCAGTAATGCTTTAGAAGACAGAGATCTGATATTTAATAGTCCACATTTGATTCTCCTATTCTGTTCTATCGTTGCAGTGGTTGTTTTAATTCCAATTAGGTTGTTAAGTATAGCACCTCGTTGGTGCACAGAGGAGCGTGTAGCGCTGTACCTTTGAGTAATGTTATTACTGACTCTTACTGGAATGATATAGCTGGTCTGTGGGTTAGCAGAGTTATTTGTAAAGGAGTGAGAGCTTATGGGAGAGTGTGATTGGGAGGTGCGCCTGTGTGTGTCTTTACGGGGTGTAAACAGTCAATCCAAGGTCCGAGTCTGCACCTAGGTCTGGGTATCCAATCTATATTTAAGCATGCCATGGCTGTTTTAGGTGGTGCAAAGGTCAGCTGGTATACGTGCTGTACATCTGGTCATATGTCTATATATTCCACTGACTTTAGTGGGGCAGACTTAACAGGGTCATGACTGTCTGTGAGTGCCACCAACATGATAATCTTCTCCTTCATTCCTGACTAACCTGACTGACTCTCTTTGGCCATCCGCAAGTCTGAGCTAAATGTCTCCTGTAGTCAGGTGTGTTTAGCAATCTGCGATGCGGCAGATCAGCAGACTGTAGCAGATTGCAGTTTTTCTCTCACAGACATAGACTGCAGTCAAGCTCGCCGTCCGTCACTTGCATTTCCGTGGTCAAACCAGCCGCCGCTAAAGTTGGAGACAGACAGAGCGAAACCGAACCAAGGGGAAATCCTTCCAAGTTTACAAACGCATCAACTGATTTGGACCAAAGCAAACAAACTATAGGTGTGAAAACACACCAGCCCTGAGTGTTAAACTACTTCAATGTAAGCTCTCCAACACCATTACGAGGCATGTAAATCAGAACTGGTTGTGAGTTGTGAGTTTGGGGGCTCCTGAGTTGTGGGAGGATCCATTTCCAAAACACTCTTTCTGGTTTAATCCCCATGTCACCTCTCTCAGCCCTGTGCTGGGGGGCGGGGGGTGGTGGTCAGGGGTCAAAGTTCAGGGAAGCTCCTTGGGCTGGACAATAGCCAAAGCGCCACCTGGAGTAAATCAGTGACCGGCTCAGGCGATTGTCCGTGACAACCACCATTACCGTAGCCAAAGAAACACAGAGGAGGCAAAGGATTGTGGGTAATTCTAAGGGGAGATACGTGCACATGTGCACACACACACATTTGTCAGTGTTGTGTCAGTGTTGACTGTCAGAAGGGAAGGGCTACAACTCACTGTTGCCCCAGCATCAGCCCCTACTCACCTCCCCCCAACCCCATGTGTGTGATTAACTGTTGGAAGTAGAGAAGGTGAAGGGTCTTGAGAGAGGGTATCATGGAGGGGTTTAAGACTGAGTGCGTGCGTGCGAGCGTGCATGCGTGCAAGTGTGCGTGTGTGTTTGTGCATGTGTGTGCTGGGGTTGGGGGTCTCACTGAAGGGAGAGCTTTGTTTTTGGGCTCGTATTTCATAGAGCAGACTTCTTGTTTGTTGGTTCAAACCCACTCCATGTGTTGATGGGAAACAGGGGAGTCTGAGCTGGAAATAGTCTTTTGGTTCTTCTCTTTGCATGTTTGGACAAATGAATGGATGGATGGTTATATATGGATGTATGTACAGTGGATGTCTTCTATCCACATACGGTACCTTTTCATACTTGCTAGTTTTTATTACCTTTAACCGGAAAGGAAAATAAAACCAGACTCTTATCATTCTGAACAGCCGACGTTTCTGTTTTTTTCCGTTTTTAATGAAATGTATGATGCTTTCATAAATCATTTACATTCCAGGTGTGGACCCTTGACCCCTATGAAATCAGAATGGTTACTAACATGATTCGATTGGCGTAAAAGTGGAGTAAACTTTACCTATTTAGTATGGAGTATTTCCATTTTATGGCACTTCATACTTCTGCTCCACTACATTTTGGATATAATATTCTATTTTTCACTCCACTTTCATAGCTGTGGTTTTTACGGCAGAATACAATTTTACATACACAGTATGATCAGCTTATAAAATATGGTACAGATGATGAACAGAACATAAAGTAAATCAAATTGAGTACTTTTACTTTTGATACTAAAGAAGATAGAGCACTTTATTAATCCTATAGGGAATGGACACACATTTCCACTAGCAGTACAATTATAAATGCGGGACTTTTAATTGTAATGAAATATTTTAACACCGGGGTACTTTTACTTACTCTCAGTTAACGGAGAAGAAAGTTTGTGATTTGTAATCATAATCATTATTATTCATAAACATTTGGTTATAAGGAGGGAATCACTAAGCTAAATAAAAAGTGATTTATAAAGTTGTATTATGGCCTTTTGGCTTCTTGTTTTCACCAGTTGTTGATTCCACTGCCGTATGTCCAAGTGAACGTGGAAAAAAAAGTGGTTTATTGTCTTTTAATTTGAGGCTTCAAGGCAATAAAACTAACTAGAAAGTTTGAGGGTGTGAAGCGTTTTGATATGCACTGTGTGTTTGGATATTTGAATGGATTTGCCTCGGTGGTGGAGGCTCAGAGGGAGGGGTAGGGGGGGTTAGCATGACTGTTTGGGATACAAAGACATGTTGATAACCACAGTGGTCTCTCTGGCTCCAGCTGAACCCCACTGTTGGTCAGCATCGGCCACCGCTGGGCTACAGCCATGTTCTCTGCTCTGTGTGTGTGTCTTCTGCGCGAAGATATTGAGTTGGTTTATTGCAGGGTTCAATCTGTGAGGAGAAAGAGGGGGGAAACAGAGGTGGGTGAGACGAGGAATGTAGAGCTGAGTAGGAGGAAAGATATATCTGCTATGCACTTATTGGCTTTTGAATGATTTATGTAAATACACGTTGGTGATTTTGGAAGTCTTTCATATTATTAATATAAAGCAGATATTGGTGGAAATAAACAGAGGATGTTATAGATTGTAGGGTTGGGTGCTTCTTGAGCATAATAGTAATTATGTGGAAACAACAGAGATCTGAGGCACGCCAGAATGTGTTAACAAATTCTTTTTTAAAGCTTTTTCTATTTGGTACTTTGTCTTTATATGATTGTGACAGTGTATGTGGGGAGTAAGAGAGGAGTACGAACGATGATATGGAATGCATCTTAACCGCTAGCCCACCAGACCATACCGTGTTAAATTTCTTTATTTCTTTATTTGTTTAGTTTTGATTAGCTAAATATAACTGGTGAAATGTGATACTGGTGATTATGAGCAGTTATACACAGTGGTGGAAGAGGTATTCAGATCCTTTTCTTAGTTAGAGGCAAATACTCCATTACAAGCAAAAGTCCTGCATTCAAAATTCAAACATAAAAGTATACGAATATTAGAAAAATGCACTTAAAGCGGCTATTATCAATATTTCTATACAAACAATGGATCATATGAATTTAGTGAAAGGAGTCACTCTAACTCCTGATTTCCACCAACTGCAGAACGTCTGCGGATCGCGAATTCACATATGATCGCGCGATATAACAGGATGTAGTTTCTATAAACAGAACCACAAAACCAACAACAATTTTATTTTGAAAATTAACCGGATGTTTTATTTTGTTTCTGTGCTCGACTTCCTGTCCCCACAATCTGCCCTGTGCTGAATTGCTGCGGAGCTCTCCGGCGTCCGGCAAAAATAGAAGCTCTGCGTATCTGCTGCGGAGGGCTGCGGACCGCCGGAGCTGGGACGCAGTCGGAATGCAGCCGTTCGGCAGTCAGTGAAAATACACACACTGACTTTAATGGAAACCTATTGACTCCTCCGCCATTACGGAGCGGATCTGCAGACGTTCTGCAGTTGGTGGAAATTGGGGGTTAGTGATGAACCCACAGATAATTATTAGTCAACTTCTTAGTTCGCCTCAGTGCTACAGAGCTTTATAGCACATTTTCCAACCCTTAACTTTACTGTTTTGGTTTACTTTCACGGCTTTCGCAGAGTCTACCTATTGCAAAAAAAAAATAAACTTTACCAGCACTGAACTGCAGATAGACAAAGTTCTAGACATTACCCAGCGGATCTGAATATGAGACAAAAAACGTCAGAATCAGTTGGATCGGACATCAAATGGTGTTTACCCCTAGTCCATGAAATCTCTGATTAAGCACAAAGTGTGAAAATTCATAACAAGCAAGTGGGTGTGCGGTCTGCATAAAAGTGGAAGAAAACAAACATCTGAGGTGAAGAAGAAGGGTGATTTACACAAAGACGGCAAAGAAAATATCTTGGAGAGACAACAAGATTCGGGAACTTCTGTTGGTAAGGGCCGACAAAATTGTAGGCCTATGTAAAATCTTAATCTGCAATGTGTAGCTTTCAAATAAATGAAGTGAAGTTAAAAGTATAGTAATGTTCTAAGTATAGAGTAGCATTAAATGTAAAGTCCAAGTACCTCACAATTGTATTCAAGTACTTTTCTTCTACTTTCCACCGCTGGTTATATAGAGGTGCACTCAAAATCCCCATCTCAGTCTGATTTGATTTACAGTATAAACAGTGGGGTAGAAGAAGGAAATATAATTTTTGTTTCCAGTAAACAGTCATGCCAATAATGTAACTGTACTGTAAAATGAACTGAGACACACAAAAAAAGATTATTTCTAAGTCTGCTTATGTGTTTATATATCTATAAACATGTTTATGTGCCTTTATATGCATATTTGTGCATCCATATGTCTGCATTTATTTGTGTAAAAGTATCTGTTTTCCTATCCGTCTGTGTGTATCTGTGGCTTTGTACGTCAATACCCCAGTTTTATTTGTCTCATGCTGCAGAGGATCCAACGAGTTATGAGCACATGGAGGGATAAGGGTGGTTGGCGGCGAATCCACTGGGGCTGTTTGGTCAGAGGTTTCAGCAGCCCACCTCCCCCCTTTTCCCGGTCCTCAGCCACCCTGTCATTAGGGTGACAGTCAGGACCTGTTTAGCCCCAATTGGCCATGCTAATAACAGTTTTAATAACCGTGGCCCATGTAATATTTCACTGCTGTTTGTACCACAATGTCACGCTAAGAGCCCAGTGATGGAAAAACAGCTTCACTGCCGCAAGGATGGAATGACTGGGAGAACTCTGTCCGGGTATGTGTGTGTGTGTGTGTGTGTGTGTGTGTGTGTGTGTGTGTGTGTGTGTATATCCATGTTTTTGTATATGACAGACTGACCATAAATTCTACCCTGCATTTGAGCTCAGATTTGTTTGTCCATGTGAGTCCTTTTCATGTGTACATGTGTGATTGCATGTCTGTTTCAACTCAACTCAGTCGTCAGTGTAGATTTGCATTTGTTGTTTGTGTGCACACCTGTTTCCGTGGCTGTGTTTGTGCTATAGATTAACTCACTGACTGCATGTTAATCTTTTGCTGTGTGTCATGCGTTGATGTAAGGCTTTTCCTGTTTCGACAGTCAGTGCAGCTGTTGGGTTGATGTAAACGCAAACATGTACATTACTGCACCTTCATGTTTGGGCACATTCATTACTGTCACATCAGGTTGCATCAGAGAACTTCAGTCGGGGACTTCAACACGCCCACAGACACAAGGAGGACTTGAGTCTGAACATGGATATGGAAAATCACATTTCTCAAGTATTGCAAATATTCTATCACTCTCACTTGAGTTAAGACAAAACAATTCATAATTGTCTTCAGATATTCTGAAAGTTTAATATGATGAATGCATTATAAAGCAACTAATAGAGAAGTCTTTAAAGAACAAAATAGTATGAGTTACTGTGGTTCTAATTAGCACAACTTAGGAACTGTGTTCAAATCGAGTGATTCCACAGGCTACGATTACATCCAGTGCCTGTGCAGGTAATGTACCCGTTATATAGAAGCAACGATAGGTGGGGTATAGAGGTTTTGTAGATGATAGGACTTAATCATAGTTTATTTGTCATAACAAAATATATTTCCCTACCATGATATAGTTGCGCACACTTATTATAGAAAACAAATGTTTTGAACAAGACTAAGGGCTAGGTTTTACTCCGGGCGCGTACACGAACAGCTGCTAGTAGGTCTATTTATACTATCACTTGAAACGCAGTAGCAGTCACAAAACATTGGCGGTACGCAGAAATCCGCACAGAGCCTACATGACATTTACGTCACATAATTAATTTCGGTTTAAGAATCTACAGCTATGCTAGCAGCTCTGTGAGGCTGTACTCTGGCACAGCAGTGCTTTGTACACACTCAGAAATAGAAGTACCATTGAGTACTTAATGCTTGTCGCAGGAGAGATACCCTTTTGAAAGACAATTGTGTACCCTTCTCTTTCATTTTGCACTCTCAAATTAGTCAAAAGGTACAGTTCTGACCTCTTAATAAACAATATTGTACTCTTAAGAGGACATGTCAAAAAGTGTACCTGTAAGTACAGAAATGTTCTTGTCTCGAACCTCCATTTTTGTGTGTGTACTGTGCAAAACTTAATTCTAAAGTTCAGTCGAAGTTAATATCAGGCTTCACCAATCTAAATTAGAAACTAGAAACAATTAAATGGCTATCTTCCAAAGTTGGTCTTTTCAGTATAAAATGTGTGGCTTTATCCCAACATGATTTTATGTATTTATTTTAATTTAATTAAAAAATGTGTCAGAACTTTGAGCTGCATTTTATGTATTAAAGGTGCTATAAATCAAATGTATTATTATAATTATTTATCCCTCAGCCACGGCTCAGCAGAGGAAACACTGTCCAGGGAAACAAAGAGAGAGACCAATAACTCTCAGTATAAACAGCATGTGAGGTTCTGTTTAGGTAGACTCACAAAAATCTGCTGTTAAACTATTTTAAGATATTGAGGAATTGTTTTGTGAAATCAATATCCATTCCTTGGATCAGCCCCTCTCGATTTGAATGGAAAATGCTGAGATGGAAACCCACACACACTCCTCTAGCTGCTTCAGCTCCTTCCACCCATGGTTTTGCCACAGCCAAGAAGAGGCAAAGAGCGAGACAGTCTGTGTGAGCTGAGTGAAACCTAATTCTCTGGCAGCCCTCACCCTCAGCCAACGCTGTGAAAGATAAAGACTCAGGGGGAAGTTGGGCCTGGGAATCCAGCTAGCGTTGGCTTTTATTGGGCAGCCCACATCACAGAGTTGACCTTGAGCAGGTCTAAGCCCACCGGGGAGGGCTGGAGACGGAGGCCCGTGGAGAGAGTCGGCCGGACGGCGGCTGGGGAGCATCAGGGATGGACCAGGGAGCTCTTTCATTCCCTGCCAGCGTGCCAATTGCTTCCAACTGGACCCACAAACAAAATCCAAATCCAAAAGAGAGACAGACAGTCAGCCAGAGAAACCTGACATCAAATCATATCATATTACCAGACTAAAGATATGGTATATCGCTCCTTATCTTCGCTTGAGGCTAGCAGCTCGAGGCTACATTAGCCGCTATTAGCATAACACACCCAAATTGCCCACCAAACCATTGGCGACATTGTGGGTAATGTAGATGCCACGTTTTGTCAAGGAAGAAGATTGTATGAAATAAAAAAGAGGATAGATCTCTGGTTCTGCTGCATACATTTTTCAGTTTTTAAAATTATGATCACAGATCGAAGATCATAGATCACTTACCACTTAAGTTAACACTGTGTTGGTAAAAAACTGTACCATCATACATTCACTGAACACACACACACAGGCTAACAAAGTGTTTAAAACCTCGGTGGCCGGTGGAAGGTTTCTAGAGCTGGTGGAGCTGGTGGCCACGGGTCATAAATCAGCCGCCTCTCTGTAGAGTCTTTTGAAGAGAGTATGAGCAATTTATGAAGGCTTGCATAACAGAACCCAACACTCTGTTAAAAAACAGCCTGGACGCCTCTTTAAGGATTTGGTGGTAAAACAGCATAAGAACCAGAGCGGAATCAATTAGCCTTAGTGTGTGATTTATGGGTTAGGTGAGCATGCCTTTTCTGTATGGGAGCACACACACACACACACACACACACACACACACACACACACACACACACACACACACACACACACACACAGTGCGTGTCACTATCTTTGTGGGGACCTGTCATTGACATAATGCATTCCCTAGCCCCTTACCCTAACCTTAAACATCACAACTAAATGCCTAACCTTAACCCTTACCCTAACGCTAACCATAACCTAATTCTAACCCTAATCCTAAAACCAAGTCTTAACCATCAAACAGCCCTTCAACATGTGGGGTCCAGCATTTTGGCCCCACAAAGCTGGTCGGACCCCACAAGTATACTGGACTCCCGGTTTTTGGACCCCACGAATACAGTTAAACGAGAACACACACACACACACACACACACACACACACACACACCTGTCACAGACAGTAGAGTGGATAGACGCCTGAAGGCTGAGCCCACCAGATTAACCATGCCAACGCGCTCGGACATTAATCAATGCCTGACGCACACATTTGCATACACCCACAACAAGGAATGTGTCCATGCATACATTCAACTTATCCAGAGATGGTATTATTTACTGTCAGTGTGGAGAGTAAATACATGGCACTTTCCCGACACTTTGAAGCTGAAGGAACATTCTGTGAAGTATACATTATGCAACACTAGCATTCACCTTTAGCATGTCTGCAGCCGGTGTTCTCAGCTCTTACAGTTACTGACCAACAGACATTGGTGAGTTTTTAGATCCACTCTCTGGAATGTGCAGTGTTTTCCACTCTCCATGTGCTGTAGATTAGTCACTTTGTTCTCTGCGGTGCTGCCATAACACTCGCTCATTAATCACACACTTACAGTAGTCCGCTCTTCCACCATCTCTCCCTCCATGGCTGCCAGCTATTCCGAGGGTGTGAACTCTCGCTGCTGCTAAACCGCAGTTTCATCCAGCCAGCAGACGGGAGGGAAAGTGGGTCAACAGAAACCACACTGGAACAACCTGAAAGCAGCAGGAATGCAAGACCACCTCCTATTCCTCTAGCTGTATGGGTGTCTGTTAGGCTTAACGGTGCTATGTGTGTCAGCCTTGGTGAAGCCAGCTAGATTTGGTCTTGGAGTTTTCATCATTTAAAAAAAACATGAGACAATTTATTCGTCAGCACTCCTTAAGGACAATATTTAAGACCGTAGCATGAAAGTTTATGATAGTTAACAAATAGTATCTTCTCAATGTAATTGTTCACAGGAAATTAGTTCATATTTGTGATATTGACGAATCACGTTGTATTTAGAGTTTTGATACAATCTTAAGGCTGGTAAAGTGGTGTAGAGCTGCAAAGATTAATCAGTTGTTCGATTAGTTGTCAACTATTAAATCAATCACCAACTATTTTGATTATTGATAAATCGGTTTGAGTCATTTTTGAGTCAAAAAAGTAACATTTCTCTAAATCAGCTGATGTGAATATTTCTAATACAGCCATGCACTATACACCCATTGAAAGTCCAAAAGTGTGATCCCAGTGACACCTAACAAGTCAAACAGCAGGGTATCCTGTCAAAGTATTCTTTCTAAATCTTTCTACTTTCCGCAATTATGTGTTTTGGGTCTTGTGCGTCATCATTCTAAATCAACATGATTTCAAGAAGCTCCTGGGAATCCTAGGCCTTGTATAGTGTTTCTGTCACTTTCTGTCACAGCATTACACTTGACTGTGTTTTGCCAAAAAACGTTTTACTTGTACATGAACGGATTCTTTTCTGTAGCTTTTTGAATCAATCATCATTTATAATAACACCCTGTTTGCACTGTGAACAAACAAAGATGATTAGTCTCCATGCACATGTAGAACTTATAATCCCGTCCTGTCATAACAATCATAATAATACATTTCCAAATAAATCACAACATGGGGCCCTGTGCTCCACTCACATATTGGACCTTTTAGAGGCGACTCGGAGCTGTTTGAGTGTCAATGTCACTGTCCAACAGTCTCTGGGTTAAATCTATCATGAGCTTTCAGACTTTAAATCAGAGCAGCATGCAACAGGGGGTTGAGTTTCCCTGTGCCGGAGGCCCCGGGGTCCGAGACCTCGCTCGCTGTCTTTGTTTCCAGCTTTCAGCCATGCCCACACTCAAATATACAAACACACACACACACACACACACACACTCACACACACACACACACACATACATACTCTAAGCCCCCTTCCCAAAATATCTCTCGCACGCTATACTGCCTTTCGTTCCACTTCCACCCCCTGCTTGTTGTCGTTGCCTCCTCTGCTGCCCCCACCCCCCACCCCTCTTTGCCGAGCCAACGGTGAATAAGCATTTTTCCACAGCTTTACTTTTGTCTTAGTTAACCCTCCCCACTACCACCGCCACAGTGCCCCCCCCCCCCCCACCTCTCTATCTGCTAGTATGTGGCCCATCATTAATCTGCAGCACAGTCTAAAATGACCCCTCAAAAACCAGCCCACAGGGGCCACTGTTGGGAAAGAGGGGTCCTTCACTTCTCATTAGGAGCCAATAGACGCACCCCCCCCCCCCCCCCCCCCCCTCCCATTCCCTGACTCCCCCTCCCCTCCCTCCCCATTGCGAGCTCACTATGTCACACTAATCGCATGCGCTCATTAGCATGGCGCCCCCATTCGGGTCCTGCCATGCATTATCAGGGAATGGAGGGGAACGGACGCCTCTCTTTTTGTCAGAGCTGGCTTTTAGAGATGCAAAATATGATACCCATTCAGCCCCTTCACCTACTCACGCTACCCCCCGGCCCCTATCCCTCCCTCCTTCACCAGCCCTGGTTCAAGGAAGTTCTCCCCTGATCCAGTGACCCGTGCCAAGTCTGAGCGAGCGCTGTGCCAGTCTGCAAACCCCCACCTCTCTCCGCCTCTCAATCAGATGTGTTGATGAGACTCGAAGCCGTCCGAGCCTGGGCACGCTGCACAAGTCACAAGGCTCTCAGCTGAGTCAGTCTCAGCCCTCAGTCTGCCACCCAGACTGTGGTGGACTCAGCCTAACACCTAACAAAGCCAGCACAGCTTTACTTCACTGTGGTTTCCAAAGGTTTAGCTAAACTCATGATGATCAGCAAAGGATGAAGCATGGGAAAAACTTGCTAAGGGTAGCAGCACATGTGGACGCACGCAACCATACACACAATACGCATGGGCACATACACACAGATGTTCCGCGATTCCAATGCCAGTTAACAATAATGAAACATGATGTAACCAAAATATTATTTCATAATTAAATCCAATAACGTTGCCATTGACGCCCTGGATTAAACTGTAAATCCCTGCGTTGTTATGGAAAGTGTAGTGTGACAACACAGTTCCAGTCAACCCTGTAATATTTCACACTGTCAGATAACACACACTGGCCCTCAAGTGTGCAGACTTACAGACTTTAACTGAATAACAATTTATGTTGCATGCCATGTTTTTAATCCAGCTCTTTGTGATGCATGTGAGGCTCTTCAGTTCAAATAATGCCACTTTTCAAGCATTACTGACGTGTTTGTTGTGCTTTGCGATTCTGACTCGGATTGTTTAACATTCACATGTTCACGTTCAGTGCTCAGAAAACACTTGCATGAGTATATACTGTACATCTAATGTGATCAGTGGTAAAGCAGTATTCAAATGTGTTACTGGGAGCAACAGTAGCTCAGTCCGTACAGACTTGGCTTGGGAACCGGAGGGTCGCCGGTCCAAGTCCCTGTACAGACCATAGGACAGAGCGTGGGCTGGTAGCAGGAGAGGTGCCAGTTCACCTACTGGGCACTGAGCAAGGCATCGAACCCCCAACTGCTCGGGGCGCCTGTCCATGGGCAGCCCCCTCATACTGACTGCTCTCCCTTGCATGTGCATGCATAGGTCCTGGGCATGTGTGTGTATTTCGGACCTGTGTGTAATGTGTGTAACTGTAACAACAGCGTGGAATTTTTGTATTTCCCTTTGCGAGATTAATAAAGTATGTATTTTTCTACTTCTTCTTTCTCTTCTTCTCATAATGGCAAATTCTGGTTTATTATGACTTGGGTCTTAGTTTTGCAGGATTAGTAATCATTTCTGTTGGTATTGGTACACATAAAGATTATGGCTGAGATCATGGAACACAGCAACAACATTACAAGGCCCAATTAAAAATAGCCATACAGTCATACAGGTTGTAAACAAGCCAACACTACTGCTAGATTAGAGGCATATCTGAAAGTGAGGTATTCAAAATGTCTGTGATAATCCCAAATCACACAGGAAAGTGTGTGCAGACAAGAATGGCAAATTAAAAGATGAAGCTGCTCTATAAACTGCGATGGAGGTTTACAACAAACATTTTGGGTAATACTTTTACTATTCGCTTAAGCCTTCCAAATAAAAAAATAAAAAAGGCCCAAGCTGTCAAAAATGTCACTTTAAATCTGCATTAATTATTTTTCAGCAACTTGGGGACAACAAAACAAGTAAAAATTGTAGACATTTAAAAACAATGTAATGTCGTAGTGGCGAACATATTAGCACACAGTTTCCTTTTTACACATGCAGCAGGCAAAGAGCAGCGTGGTCAGGTTTCTGGCCACCTTGATGATAGTAAGTTCCCTCTCCTTTTAGCTCTAGAAATATCTAGCTCTGTAGCTGCTAAATGTTTTACTATGTTCACATATGTACATATGTTCCTTCCTTTGCCACACTGAGCTTCTCTCTCCTCTCTCTTTCCATTTGTGTGCATTCATGAAATACTTGTTACTAACCTAGCTCTGGGGAGCTTATTCCCCGGAGTCCTTATGTTTTTTTTTCGCCCAGCATGTTTCCTTGGATTAAGGTGGCACCAAAATCATGGTTGCAGATGTCGCTGTGGTCCTGCTGCACGACCCGCTATGCCTTGTTACACCCTGTTATGCTCTGCGGTGCCTAGCTACATCCTGCGACGTCCGGCTATGTCCTGCTACATCTTGTTACGCCCTGCTATGCTCTGCTGTGCCCTGCTACGTCCTGTAACGCCCTGCAGTGCCCTGCTATGCCATGAACTACTACAACTACTATTTCTAGTCATAGTTCCATTATCTTTATTGTGACTATTATTGCCACTGTTCATCACACCCCCAACCGGCACCGTCAGACACCGCCTACCAAGAGCCTGGGTCTGTCCCAGGTTTCTCCCTAAAAGGGAATTTTCCTCACCACTGTCGCAGTAAATGCTTGCTCTTGGGGGAATTACTAGAATTGTTGGGTCCTTGTATATTATAGTGTGGTCTAGACCCACTCTATCTGTAAAGTGTTTTGAGATAACTGTTGTTATGATTTGATACTACCGATGCAACGATAGACCGGCCGGTGACCGGAATTGGCCGGTTTTTACGTGCTCGGCCATGACCGGCGACCGGCAGGTCAGTCTGACATATGCCGATTTCATGCCGGTCAATGCTACAATTAACTGACAACATAAGTTATACGAGTTACAGTTCTCAAGGACACACGCACACATGGACAGCACAGTCTCTTTTTCCTTTCTCTCAACTTTTCCGCCATGTGTCGTGCGTGTGAAGTGCGTGTCCGTGCTATTCTCGCACATGTAGGGAACCTAGTGAATTAACCTGCAACATGTCAGCTGTTTGGAAATTCTTCAGTGTGTGTGCAGAAAATAACAAGTTTGCAATATGTAACACCTGCAAGGAAAAAGTAGGGCGTGGAGGGACGACACCAAAAACCAAAATCACATTTTTTTAGTTGGATGTTGGATGTGAAAGGAAGGAAATGGTTCTAACATTGCACTTTAGATGTGTGTGAATTTCCCACACCATGAGTAATTTATATAGTTCAATTTTATAGTGATCCATTATCTGTTCAAACATTTTTCTATGTTCTGTTCAAAATGTTCTATTAAAGAAAAGATCGAAAGTAAATATTTACGTGTGCTGTAAAGTGGTTAGAAAAAATGAAATCGGAATCAGCTAAAATCGGTATCGGCCTAGAAAGTTGTAATCGGTGCATCTCTATTTGATACTATAAATAAATTTGAATTGAATATGTACAGTCAATTCTTGTGACGCTGATGAAAGCAGTGAACCATGAACCCCAAAACAGTGAGCTGAAAGACATTTAAAAAGCTCTGCAGAGCTGAGGAAAATGGCAGAGTTGGGCCATAATTCTCGTGGATGTATAAATATGAGCTTTCACGTTACATAAAGTCATTTGATCTATTGTTAACATAAAATATGCTTATTATAGTTAAGTATTATCATTAAAATCATATTCTTGTAGCTGGTCAAATTGGTGCTAATTGTAGGTATTTGATAGTGATAGATACTATCACAGTGTTTGATAGTGTACACACATTTTCTAATAATCTATGATCACATTTTCTAAGATGATGTTTTGTATGTGAAATTGGAATCTGCAAATAACTAGTAAGCTGTCAGATAAATGTAGTAACAAGAACAATATTTGCCTCTGAAAGGTATCAGATTAAATATCAAAATATGTATGTTCATATGCTAATGTACCAAAACCTCTCCCAGCACATCATACCTCAATACACTTATTATACTTTTCATTAACAAAAAGACACCCCCCCCCCCCCCCCCCCCCCCCCCCAACCTAGTGGAAACAGTAGATTTCAGAAAACACTGTGTCAAACTGGTCATTGATATCTGGCCTCTTAGCCGTGCATCTTTTCTCTCTGGGTGTCAGAGAGACCTTTTGTCCTATTATCCCCCCACAACCCTTGAAAACCTCCCACCCTTGGGCCCAGATCTGACATGGCTGATCTTGGTGTCAACCTCCCTGCACCCCACCCTGCGACCCCTTCTCTGTGACTGCAGAATTATGGGAAACACAGTGAGAGAGAGAAAGAGGTGGGGTGAGCATGCGTACGTGTGTGTGTGTGTGTGTGTGTGTGTGTGTGTGTGTGTGTGTGTGTGTGTGTGTGTGTGTGTGTATGTGTGTAAGGGGGGGTCACATCCCCAATCAGTGATGTAAAACAGAACCATTGTCAGGGTGGCAGGAAAGAAAAAAAAAACCTGATTAATGCAACGGGTGTTTGTTTGAGAGATGAAAGGGGAGAAAAGGAGGAGAGGTGGGTGGGGGCTAGCAAAAGAGCGAGGGAGAGAATGTAGAAAGAGAGAGAGAGAAGAATCAGGGCATGAGAAGGTTCTCAACGCGTTCGAGAGTCTGTTCAATGTCCAGCAGAGGAGATCTGCGGGTGAAATATTTCACAGCTGACAAGTGTGTGTGTGTGTGTGTGTGTGTGTGTGTGTGTATGTGTGTGTGTGTGTGTGTGTGTGTGTGTGTGTGTGTGTGTGTGTGTGTGTGTGTGTGTGTGAGATAGGGGGGGCTGGAAATATGTTATGTAACCTCCTCTCTGGGGAAAAGAGAGGCGAGGGTCAGACCAAGGCAAGAGAAGAGAAAAAGAAGAGGGGAGAAATGTCATGAGTGAGGAAAAAAGAGGGAGAGACAACTTTTCTGATGTACGTATGACTGTGCATGACTTATAGCAGCATACTTTACTCTCTGTTTCTGCCCTCTCTCGTTCATACATCAACACAACTTCCTTCTCTTCCGCTCTCTCCATGCTTCTTATAAACACCCTAACACATACTATTCAGGCGTTGAGCTACGACTAAGTTTGTGTGTTGTAAAGTCCTTCCTAATATAAGTTCTTAGCAACTTCTAGCTTGTTTCAAGTCCGCAATTTACTAAATCAGGTTGTACTATTAAAACCTGAGGAATGTCTTAGCTAGCAAACATTAATAATGTGTAAATCAAGTGAGTTTGTAGCTAAGCGGTGATATAACACATTACTAATAAAATGTCAGTAATATTATAACCGTTACAATCTCAGTAACGCGAGTTACAACACATTTTAACGTAACATTTAGTGGCGTTTTTTTTTTTTTAATAATTCATCAACACCGCAAAACATTTTGGCACAGAAAAAAAAGTCCGCTAGTGTTATTTCCTGTTGCTGTATTCGGTGGTTGAAATGACTGCGGAGACAGATACATTTGCGACATGGACATTATTTTCAGAAGTTTTTTACGCTGCGTTGAAGCGAGCTGTCCCGTCACTGTTCCCGTGGTCAGAGCCAGACCCAGATTCAATTATAAGGTGCTTTTTATTGAGCATTTTAATTTTCTCCTACTTATTAGGCTACTTCTAGTCCACCACAATTCAGAGTCAAGTAGGCTATTGTACGTTTTACTTAACTATTTATTTTAAAGCTTTAGTTATATATATCAAAATAATATGAATAAATTATGATGGATAAAGATGAGACTTTGTTGATCCCGTGGTGAAATTCACAAGCTACCTGCCAAGTCATACTTCTGCTTTTATTTTGGTGAAAGTAACTCAAAAGTAACGCAAATCCAGTGTAATGCATTACAATTCAAACACAGTAATATTGTAATATAACTAATTACGCTCAAATGACAGTAAATAGTAATCTATAATGTATAACATTTTGGAAGTAACTTACTCATTACATGGCGTTAGTAGTTTTAAGGAGTAGGAGTTGGTAGGCTATACATATTCGGGGGGGGGAGCACAAGGACGGATGGTATTTGTGATCTTATGTGGTGGGCCGGTCTGGGCCAAAATGCTAGGGCCGATATTTGGTCCCAGTCCGTCCCTGGTTGAATGTAAATGCTTTCATATGACTGGCAGTTAGTTTGGTGACATATAACAGCAGAGTAGAGTCATGTCAAACTTTCAGAAACAATCACATGGCTACTTCCTGGCGTACGCACCTGTGAAAAACCCAAAAGAATTGTCTGTTATTTCCATGTCTCTATGTCTCTATGTAAGAACTAGTTTCTGTGGTGCAACCCGTTTTAATTAATAGTGATGCGTAAATCACCCACTTAGTAAAATGAACACTAATGTAATAACTAGGCTAAGTTTAAACTGCAGCTGACTCAGGGTCATTAAACGCATCACTTCGTGTGTCAAACTCATATCTACTCAAATACAACATGACGGCATCTCAAAAGCAAACACACGCTCAGCCTGGGCCTCATAAAGCCCATATGGTTGAATGTGATTCACATTTGGCCTTCAGCTTTACACATTCTGCCCAAAGCAATTCACTCAGATCTCTGCTTTGGAAACCCGCTGTCTTCTTCACAGTGTTTCAATTGCTCTAAAACCAGCCTTTGTGTTATGCAACTTTCTTTATGATGTGAACGTGTTAAACGTTGCTATGAATAAATGAATCAAACTCCAGGGGCCAGAGGGGCAAGGGATGTTGGGGTCGGTTGGCTACAGTTAGACCACAGGTTATCGTCCAATTCAAAATGTAGTTTTGTGTTGAGTAACTGCTCTTGGGTGGCGTCACATAACTGAGGGATGTGTAATGTGACGTGTCATTCCCCAGGGTCGATCGAACAGTACACTGTAATAATGAAACCAGATGATGTCATTTTGGCTTTATACATAATCTTATAACATTTGCCTTTTATTTAACTCATTTTGTATTTGATACTTTTATTCTTGTGAAATCATTTGGCGTTTCTTTCCCCAGTCAAAATTTACAATGTTTTTGTCTTACGGTCTTTATGACATTACCATTGTTATTTCGTTATATGAAATATTTGTTATTTGGATCTTGTGTGCTAAATATACTGAAGGCACTTCCATGCTCATCTCCGCTTTGTGTGAGCAAGCACATATAACCCTTGTTTCTTGGAACATGGCATGACATATGTATGCATATGTATGTCTATATACTCATTCATATACCACTACAGTCCTTTTTGACCACTCCCATCAGTTGATAAGTAAATGGAGCCTTCTGCTTGACTGAAACTTTAACCTTTATTTCACATTTTTTCACACATTGTCATTTATTGCATATACAATAAACTGATGATGATGATTCTTGTTGTGTTTTGGATCTTAAAAGGTCCTTTTGGTTTTTGTCAAAGTGTGTGACCTTTTTTTCCATTTTTCTCTTGTAGATGCGTTTAGATGCCACTTGATCTATGAATTATTTCATATTAAAAGACAATTCTGGCGCAAAATGAACCCAGGGGTTAATAACATGTGTACCGAGTTGACCGTTCTCTGGGATGTTTTCATGCTAATCAAATGTGTCTCTAGCTTGAAACAAGCTAGCGCAAACCGGTGATTAGCTTCTAATGCTAGCCTTCGGAGCAGAGGGTAAATCGCTATTTCTATACCATTAACAAGGCTCAAAGTAGGACCACACTTAAACGGTAGCATAATGAGGGTCCCTAAATGTTAACCGAAGCATTGAGAACTTTGTAAGTGTACAGACAGTTTATTAAAAAGATAGATTGTAAAGACAGTAGCGTTCATCTGTACATGCGGGCGCAATCTTGGGAAAGAGTCATGACGAGTAGAACAACGAACGCCGTACAACCAATAACCAGTAACATAGCTCAAACACGGCGTTCGTCAGTGCTATTTTGAGCCTTGTTAGTGGTGTATAAATAGCGATTTACCCTCTGCCCCGAAAGCTAGCATTAGAAGCTAATCACCGGTTTGCACTAGCTTGTTTCAAGCTAGAGATTCAATTAGCATGAAAACAGATCCCAGAGAACGGTCGACTCGGTACACATATTACTAACCCCTAGGTTCATTTTGCATGAATTTGAATTTGAATTGTCCTTTAATGTTTTCTTTGTTTGTTTATGTATGCACCAATCACCAAGGCAAATTCCACGGGTGTAAATTATTGTGGCAATAAACCCTTTTCTAATTCTGATTTGATCTACTCTGTTTATTGGCAGATTACAGCAATGCATGGCGTAAAGTTTCAACTTCTGACCAAACTACGCTGTAGCCTAGTTTATTCACTCCAAAGCAGTTGATGGAAACACACCTAATTCACATTTCTTTGTTGCAACATTTCAAAAGTTTGCTCAAAATTGGCTTGACAATTGAATGGAAATACAACTAATGAAGCCACCAAGATCTCAAATCCTCTTGTGAAAGTGAACCGAGAGGAATAGGAAGAAAACACCTTTGAGGACATTTAACTTTCCCTTTCTCTTTATCCCCTGCAGGGCAAATGTAAATTCCTGAGAGAAAAAAATCAGCAAGTTGTAATGGCTCTCTGCTCATTGCTCAGCTTGACTTCATTAAAAGAGCCAGCAGAGACGAGAGAAGGGGCTGAGGGGTGGAGGGATGGAGGGGAGGAGGAGCTGGTTCTACTAAACCCCATCACTGTGTTTATGCTGTAGCGGGGGGAGAAGTGGAGCCTAGCCGTGTGTGTGTGTGTGTGTATGTGTGTGTGTGTGTGTGTGTGTGTGTGTGTGTGTGTTGGACTTTTTCTGACTCAGAGCCGTGCTCCACGGCCCATAATTAATGGTCCCTGATGGAGGTAGGGCTGGACAATAGGAGCCTTTCAGCAGAGCCGTGGGGCCCCCGTCCCGGACCCGTCCTGGCCCGTCCTGCAGGCACATTGTTGCCTCGCTGTAACTTCTGCCAGCTGAGCCTAGAGGGAAACTTCAACAGTGGGGGCTAGAGACACTGCGGCCCAGGATCCTGTGTGTGTGTGTGTGTGTGTGTGTGTGTGTGTGTGTGTGTGTGTGTGTGTGTGTGTGCGCGCGCACCGGTGCTTCTCACCACAATTGGATTACAGTGCTATAAACGCATGAGTAGAAAAGAGTGGAGACCGAAGAGAGAACAGAGAGTTTGCCACAAGATAAAGTATACTGTATATACACATGTACAGAGACAAACTGGTTCATCATTATAATATAGTGCATTTCAATGGCAGTGAATACAATGTTTTTTAGTTACTTAAAATCCTTTGTTGTATATAATACATTGCATACACATTCTATAAACAATACATATAATGAACTTCTTAGAACAACAGCATTTGTTTCTAGTTAAACACAACTTCTTTTCAAGTGAGATCAAAAGCCAGCAGTACTGTATGATCACTTCACTTCAATATATATTAATGATGTTCAACCATATTTGTTTGGCTATTTCTCTCCTTTTTTATGTTTAGAGATCAATAAAGGGCTTACATATCTGCTTGTAAAGTTTTGCAGTTATTTTTTTTCTAAAAACGTGACAAACACTAGGGGTCAGTGTTCCTACGAGTAAAGAGAGCTGCAGCACCACTACCCATCATCCCCAATGAGTCAGTCAGAACAGCTCTCTGCTCTGTCACTGCATGCCAAACCAACAGCCATGGTCTGACAGAAAGGCATTTGCCCCTGTCTTGTCTGTAGTAGCCTATGATAACTTTGGTTTCTGTCCTCAGTTTACCCTGGAATGCATCACAAAAACAACTAAACATACCCAGAGTGATGGTGTCCCTCACCCTAAACTTTCAGTCTGTGTAATCATATTCTTGGTATGCGTGGAAACGTACATGTGGTTGTGTGAGAGTCTGTACATAACGCTACACGTTATAGCCTGGTCAAGCATGTCTATGCATGCCTTGTGTGTGTAATAATAACTGCATCCACTATGACCTACCTATATTTAGAAGGACCAATGTATGGTATGACATCCATTCCAGTCTAATCTCACACCCCCAATTCCCCCCTTCAATTGCCATGGTTGCAGGTTTGGGGCTGCAAGACCATTAGAAGACTGAGTTCTTCATATGTTGTATATTTAGGTCATTGGTCTCTTCCAACATGTTATGTAAGGGTTAATGCCCTTTGAGGAAGAACATTTTTTAAGACCATTATTTTATATTTTCATGCGTTTTACAATAATAATAATAAAAAAAAAAAAACACTGATGGTTTGACTAATACCTGGAACGATCATTCCAATCCCATAAGGTTCTTATACAATGGGAACGTTGTTCACTGCTGCAGTAAATAGGACGGACCTTAGATACGACCTGGCAACAGGAGATATTTCTAGTCTGCCCAGCGCACAGAACCCTTTGGTTCAGCTACGAGCCAGAGCATTATTAGTTATGTTACAGTATGTGATATTAAGTCATGTTAGAGTATGTCATGTCCTTTCATGCAATATTATGTTATGTTACAATATGTCCTGGCATGTCAGGTTATTTCACGGCACATTATGTGATGTCATATCATGTCATGTTACAACCTGTAATGTCATGTGATGTTGCGCTATGTCATAGCCATGTTATGTTGCGCTATGTCATGCCATGTCAGGTAATGCTATGTCATGTTGTGTCGTGTCATGCCATTATCGTATGTTGACATTGATGTTTTGTCATGTCATGTTGTGTAATGTTATGCTACACTATGTTTTTTTAATGTCACAATATGTCACGTTATGTTAGAGTATGTAACGTAATGCTCTAGCTCACTACCCACAGCCCGGCGACAAAGCTCATTGTTGGCCTTTGAAGTCGGAGCTGACCTGAAGGGAACCTCGTTTGGTTTCCTCGAGGCATGACAGCAGCAGTTACAGACCAGCAGTTATCTCAGCGTAGGGACAGTAGCATTTCCACAGGGAACTCCTATTGGATCTAATCTGAGTGATGCATGTACGTTTATACATATTGAAATCCCAAGGTCAGTGTAAAATTAGAGCAACAAGAAAACAAATTGTGGTTCACTGCACACATCTTATTAAGCCACTATGTCTACTTATGAGTTTTAAAATTGCGTTATTCTAAATGACATATCATCACACCACTGCAGCTGTCCCCTTATTATAAGACACCAAGTAAAAACATCTATCTCGATTTATAAAAATAGCAGTAACAGAGTCATAATCAAATTAAATATAACCTGTTAGACAACTGTGTTTTTCCATTGGATGTGAGTTTAATCCTGCCAAAATACTTTACTGTTTTTGTAGGAAATAATAGTCATAACACACCCTGGATCCAGCCGAGTGTATTGTTTGTTTCTGTTTCCACTTATGTTCACTGCCATTTTAATTTCCTATCCCATGGTGCTGCTGTGTTTGAGGCTGCTTTTTTTCGGAATTCAGTTTCACTTAGGCCTTTGATGTGTCCAAATCAATTTTTTCTATTATTTCGTATTGGTCCCAGCAGCAAGAAGTTGTTTTACTCACACATTAAAGTGTAAATAAAAAGCCATCATTGGCCCCAAATGTTCATTTCTCTATTCTCTCTTGTATGTATGAGCACTACAGGCCCGATTTCTTCAAGTGTCGCACTGAAGGTGTGTTGGCATGCACCAGCCTGTCTGTCTGTACTGCACTGGGAATTGTGTGTGTATGGATTTACAGTATCTGTGGCTACATGCCTGCCTTCTTATATATCTCTTATGTGAGTGTATGCCAGCACACAAACCTGTTTACATGAGGATGTGCTGCCTGATCAACTAAAGGGGAAGGGAGTGCGACAGGTCTCAACCCGTCTGTGTGTAGGTGTGTGCGTGTTTGAGAGTGTGTGTGTGACTGGAGACCTGGAGGTTCAGCAGCAGGTACCAGCCTGTAAGAGAGTGGAGCAAATGTTGGGAACATTACTTAAGGCTAACATAACTTGTATTGTTAGCCTTATATATTGATCTTGGATTGTATATTTGTATTTTGCACGTTATACTATATACTTTACATGTATCAATACATGTGCATTTACTATCTGACTCGTTTTGGGGTCAAGCAGGAGTCAAACACTCACATTAACCCTTGTGTTGACTTCGGGTCACATTGGCCCGTTTTAAATTTTTGTTTTATATCAGAAAATATTGGACGTAGAAATAAGCGCTGAAAATGTGTAGAAGAAAAATTAAAAAATTTAAAATGTTGGAAAAAGCAACAACAAATTGTGAAAAAAGGCGTCACAAATGTCATAAAAGAGGTTTCAAGGTTGAAACGAAGACAACACAAGGGTTAAATCCCCATCTCCTGCAAGCTAACGGCAGAAAAGATCACCACCACTTTATTCTCTATATGTCTTCTCCCTTTCCATGCTGTACCCACAATCCTTTGCAATCCTCTCAGATCCCTCAAAGTATGGTATTACACTCTGCATGTGCGTGGATGTGTACAGCTGAATGTATTTGAGTCTATGGTTACAGAGCTCTAGCTATGCCAAGCACTGAGACGGATGCTAACTTTAGCGTAATGTGTACATGCGCTGCTTGTGTTTACAACCACAAATGCACGGCTGGGGCTTTTCTTTTGTTCGAGCAAAAGCAGAGTGGCGCTAAGGGATTCAAGGAGGAGATGCATATATTTATGTATGTGTTTTATGAAAGGGATATCTACATTGCGGTGAGGCTGTCTCTGCATCAGACAAGGCCATACACTTTGTTTACATGAGCATTTAAGGGTTGTTTGTGGTCTCCACTTCCCCCTCTCAATCTTACATACTCAGCCAACTAGGTCAGAGTTTCTCAACCAGCACAAACCAAAAACTGGGTTTTAGGAAGTCCTGAAAAGATTCAAAAGAAGGAGAAATTCAGTGGGAGAGTATCCCTTCATAGTCCCAGTGTTGTAAGAATATTTGCTGCATCACATGCTCTTTCAACGTATCTGGATCTTCGCCGATCTTGCAATATAAGCATCTTCGTCTGGTATGCTCATAAGAGGAGGCTCACATGAAGAGGGCCATTATGAATTGCCTTTATCTAGGTCACAATCTTGTGGCTGACGTAAAATTTGGGGCCTGATGAGAAAGCGCTTAAGAGCTCCTGCTGTGGGTTACTGACCTTTTTGAAATTTCTGCTTGCATAGTTAGATGGGACTGCTTAAATGTGTCAGTCTGTGCACGCGTGTGTGAGGTCTTACATCTTCGGCAGGAGCAATAGCTAATGCAGAGCTAGTGAGCAGGTACAGTAAGAAGTTAGTGTCTTATCAAGAAGAGATAGCTGCGTTTTAGAAAATCTCAACACGCGTTATTATGTGCATGTGCTAATTTTTGCATGTGTCCTTGCATTTTTTGTTAGGCTCAAGCACACTCACATACAGCATGTGCTTGGTTCTACTTGTCTGTCCTGTCTGCCCACATTAGCGGCCTGTTTGTTCCACAGGCCTAATGTTTGTCCTGGGCCCCCATAAGAACAAGCCCAGCCCAAGACAGGGGGAAGGATACAGGAGGGGACGCCAAAGGAGGGTGGGCGGTGGTGGTGAAAGTGTGTGTGTGTGTGTGTGTGTGTGTGTGTGTGTGTGTGTGTGTGTGTGTGTGTGTGTTCTTGTTTAACTACATTCGTGGGGTCCAAAAACCTGGAATACAGTATACTTGTAGGGTCCGGACAGGTTTGTGGGGCCAAAATGCTGGACCCCACAAATTTAAAGGGCTGTTTGAGGGTTAAGACTAGGTTTTAGGATTGAGGTTAGAATTAGGTTATGGTTAGGGTGAGGGTAAGGGTTAAGGTTAGGCATTTAGTTGTGATAGTTCAGGTTAGGGTAAGGGGCTAGGGAATGCATTATGTCAATGACGGGTCCCCACAAAGATAGTGCCACACACTATGTGTGTGTGTGTGTGTGTGTGTGTGTGTGTGTGTGTGTGTGTGTGTGTGTGTGTGTGTGTGTGTGTGTGTGTTTGTGTGTGTGTATGTGTGAAAGAGGGCCTTGCCATGGTGCCTGGCCCCTAATGGGATCAGAGGGGAGCGGCGGTGTAAGGGGGATAAGGTCAAGCTGAGGTGCTGCCAACTCTGGTTAACCACAAGCAGACCCAACTCCACGTCCTGTCTCCACCCCCCCCCCCCTCAATCTCCCACTCATTTTTCTCTCATTTTATTGTCCTTTTCTACTTCTCCTTTCCCCTCCCGAACGCTTCTCCAGTTAGCACTCCATGATTCAGCGACGATGGGCGGAAGGTTTATTTTACTTAAATCAAATCAAAATAGTCACACTTACAGTATGTCCATTGCTGTCTGAGTAGCAGAAAATAAAAATTGCAGTGGGGCTGCTGTAGAAGCTGAAAGCTAGAATGCTCTTGTTAGCCCTCCTGCATTTATCTACATATCCAGAACTACAGTACTATGTACTATCTCGATGTCGCCTTTTTGGGGCAATTTTCTAAAAATTGAAATGTATCCAATTAATAAACTGTACTTATATCTTCCTTAGTGTGTCATAAGATCACATAGAGGTTCATTATAGGTCTGATCTGCAGAGCAACCTATTAAACTTCTGCAAAAATGCAGGGTGTACCAGAGCTGACACTTTTATGCTGTTGGTACAGCTATCAAAGGGGGAGAGTACATGGAAGGAGAAGGCTGTCAATCATAGACATATTGAATGGCCTTTGACTTTACCTTTTACAGGATGGAATTCCAGTGTAGATTTTCCCATGTCAGATAGCAGAGTGACAGCAAGGCGGTTGTGTGAGAGGATTCCTGACATGCACCTCTTTCTTTGTGTGTGTTTCCTGGTGTTTGTGAGGTTGCTAGCCAGTGCATGCATGCATGCAGCATATTCCTGTGTGTGAATGCCTGCAGACGCTTGTAGCACTCGGGTGTTAGTGTGCACCACTATCAGCCTTTTGCACATCTTTAACTATATGCTCGGGCAGGAAAGATTAGCACAGAACTTGAGGAGAAACAACTCAACACGCCACACATGGGGTTGCGTCAACATGAGAAGAAAGAAGTGAAAGAGAAGCAGAAAGGAAGAGCCGCAGTATGTTTGTACGCTGAAGAGGAAGCCACCGTGGTGAGATAAACAGCTCGTATCTGTGGCTGCGAGTGTACTGCAGGCCTGGTTGAAAAACCAGTGCACGTAAGAGAGCAGACAGGTACACAGGGTACACTGAGTGTGCTGATGTTAGGGAGATTAGAGGCAAAGATTAGTACACCAGCTGTCTTATACACACATGCAATCAGACCTACATATGAAAACTCTCCACGGACAAAAAATATGCACGAAAACATGATTACACACCTTGCAAAGTGCATTGCACATATCACTTCAGGTTGACTACATACGTCATCAGATGAGATGAGACAAGATGTGCCTGTGCAGGACATTTATAGTCATCAGTCATAGTGATGAACCAACAGATTATTATTGTTATTATCATTGGACCCTCAACTCGCTTCAATGTAGCATTTTAGCATGTTTTAACTCAGAGATTAAGCCTATAGCCTCAGAATACACCAGACTTTTAACTACCTTTGAATGCAGGTTGTAGTTGCAGAATGTCTTCTTTGGGGAGGTGGTTTTTTTAAAGTCTGATTATGTAATAAGGGTTATTTTAACCTGTGCCACAAACTGGGGCATTTTTAAAGTAAATGTGTGCATTTACCAGACAGTGAGCATCAAATGAAGTTGCATTATGGGAAGTGTAGGATGTTGTGTTTTGGAGAGATTGACTAAAAGTCAGACTATCTCAGCCCCTGCTCCAACAATTGTGGCCCTTATTTTTTCTGCCTGTCTCTTGCAGACACCCTAACTGCGTATGAAGTGCAATACTAAATCACCAAAGTTCCCATTTAAGCTGTCAAAATGATCCACCTTGGGCTTTAATCCAGAACTCCCTTGTTTTCATCTTTTAAAATTATTTTCTTTTGTGTTAGCTGTACTCCATCTTTAATGATTTAAAGCACTTTGAATTTATTTTGTGTGTGTGTGTATGTAATACACTAAATAAATAAACTTGTCCTTTCTCTCGGACAAGGTGTAATGCTTGCCCATGGAAATATGCAGATTATTATTTTAGCTGGTGCATGTCTAAAGCCACAGTGTGCCTGTGTGTGAATCCCACCAACGTCACATCTTCGTGCTACAGAGCCTCTCGTGTCTCATCTGTACAGTCCATGAATGAGTCACCCCAGCTCGGCTCAGGCTCGGTACAGCCTGTCCTCATTCACAACAATGTCTTAATCAACCATCCAACCAAGGGCCGCGATTCACCCGAGGCTTAGTGAGTGTCCAATAGCAGGCGGTAATAGATCACTACTGTATTTTTCGAGGGGAGCAAAGGGCAACTTGATGGGTGTTTGAGGTGGGGAAGCACGTATGTGTTTCCCATTCATCTGTCTGGCTGCGTTTGCCCACACTGAGCCAGCACACTGGCTGATTGACAGCGTGCACCCACACGTTGGCCAACACAGTTATGTTGTGTATATTGTAAATGATGTGTGCATTGCCCAAACACAACCACAGACACATAACCCGAAAACATAGTGACGCAGAAAAAAATGTATACACACACATGCAAAGAGACAGACGGGGACGTAAACACACCTGGGAAGAGATACAAAGTCTCCACGGTCTGCACGTACACAAGCACTTATTTTAAGGGATGTCTCCGCCTCACATTTGCCAGTGCAGGTACAGGAAGTGTGCCGGCATTTTGTAGTGTTTTGTGCTAACAGTGCGGTTTTGTATGCGGTGCAGTATCAGCACAATCTCTGCTCATATGGGTCCGTGTTTGTGTCTATGCATGTGCTCACTCTGTTCTTTTCCAAATCTCCTGTCAAGCGTGTGCAGCAGGGCACACTGCAGCAGTGTGTTTGTAAATGCTCTGTTAAGAACGTGTGCCCTCTGCTCCACCGCATCACTGAGAAGCCGGCGTTCATGTTTGTGTGATGTGGTTTTTAACCAGGCAGCATCACAGAGGTTTCCAGTCATTCTGCTAAGCAACAAGACTCCCCGACAGATAAAGGAACTGGGTGTTATGATGTTATCGTAACCCATCTTCATCTGTTTCCCTTTCTTGCTTTCTCTCTTTCCTCTTGAAAAAAAGAAATACAAAAAAAATCACTACAATGTTTAGTTTCCTATAGGAACAAACACTAACATAACATCATATAGGAACATGATGTTATTGTGACCCCATCGCACTTTATGGTATGGTTTTCGTGCATTGTGGAATCATTATGATGTTCCTGGGTGGGTAGTTTCTCGATAATGAATAATAACAGCATCATATTTGAAGTTTGGTGTATTTTTCTTGTATGATTCCTGTGATGTTCTTATTTGAATTAAGACTTTCGATATGATATTTCTAATTTATTATACAACTATTTTAGTATGCTGAGAGTCTCTTTTTTCCGTCACTCAGTTTCTTTTTCCGTCACCCTTGTTTGTGTCTCTGTCTCTCCCACTGTCTTTCACACAGCAGAGCATGCTGCACAGTCGCCCCTGCTGCTGCTGCTGCTGCAGAGAAACCAAACCGGAGATCTTGTGAAAAGGTTTCCTCCAGACATGCATAGACAAACACCACAGGTGAGTTGCACAAGCTGTGGGTTGACAGTGACTGGAGAACACATGACTTACAGGCTTTTCTTTATTTTAAAGATAACATTCACAGTTCATATCCATATTTCACATAAACGCCCCACGTAGTTCATGGAGGCGCTCCTCCACTTGACATGTGAGAAAACCACTGTTTTGAATATCTCCTACACGGCATAAACATCCTCCCAGACTCCCTTGCTTACAGTAATTCATTTTTTGGAACAGCCGGTTGAGTCAGTCATTAATGGGAAATCATCAGTTTTTCATCTCAGAGATCAAAAATGGGTACTGTCTACTAGCACGTGTTCTATGAGCTCAACTAATAGTTTCCAGAGGAGCTCAGCTTTAGCTCTTTTACCGTAAACACACTTTTTATCAAACAACTTCAGACCAAGTTGTGTTGTTGTTGTTCTGCGTCATTGTCATACAGACTTACTGTTTCCAAAATGTAGCATAGTTCATGTAAGGAATGTCTTTGTACGATGTCTTATTTTATTTCATACAGCTTTGTGTATTCCTTATGAACAAAACGATTGGTAACACTTTAATTAAAGGTATCTACATAAGAGTGACATGACACTGTCATGAACACATGACACAGTCATGACACATGAACCCTAACCATAACCCTAATCCTAACCCTAACCCTAACCCTAATCCTAACCCTAACCCTAACCCTAACATTAACCTCATGATGAAAACCGAATGACACTTACTAAAAGAAGCATTATGTCATAAACGTTTATGACTTGTTTATAATGTTTAAGACACGTTCATGACAGTGTCATGTCACTCTTATGTAGATACCTTCAAGTAAAGTGTTACCAAACAATTAAAGGAGCAGTCTGACTTAAAGTCCAGAATCCAGAATCCAAAATCCAATAAAAACAGAGGAATGACATCATTTTGAGTCCAGCAGGCCTTTTTCAGAGGAAGCATTTTAACTAAAAGTATGGAAAGCACTGGTGCAATCAGTAACAATAACAATGGCTGAATTCCATTCAGGTATATTGCAGTTTCAGGGCCCAGTGATTGTGAACGCTGGCATTTTACTGGGACACTTGAATGGAACAGAGCCATCATTAATATTATTAGTTACAACTGTGCTTTTACTGCTATGTTAAAGATTGTGAAGTCACTCCACCATTTACTATTCTATTCCTAGACATTAAGTACTCTATAGTAAACAGTAAATTGAGACACTTTAAGGACAAGCTAGATGGTCTGCAAATTTGAGTTATTAAATGCCAGCCGCCTACAGAAAGTTTGAAAATGAAAAGTAGCCTAACCTTTCACCTTGTTTCCCTCCTCATTCCTTCATACTATCCCTTTATTTTCCACATTATACCCCTTCTACCACAAACAAAGACCCAGCATTGCACCCTGTGCGGGTATATGGATTTTTATCCCACCACCTTCCCAGTCCCACAATGGACCCCTGAGCAGAACGGGGAGGGGGGTCTTTATGAACTTGGCAATCTTTTTTACAGTCTCCTAAATGAATAGGATAGGTAGGGGGAAAAAGAGCGAAAAAGGGAGGGGAGAAAAGAAAAAGTGACACAACAAAAGAGGCGAGCAGGGGGTCTTGAGATGGAGGCAGGAGGAGGGTTCTCCTCTCCTTCCCTCTTGAAAGAGGCTGTTTCTCCTCACTCCGCCTTTGATGTGCAACGGTAGCCAGAGATTCTGTCAAGTGCACTGGTGTGTGTGTGTGTGTGTGTGTGTGTGTGTGTGGGGGGAGCATGAAAAAGCAAACTTGATGGGCTTCGGAAGTGCGGATAAAAAGAGGCACAGCTGGACTGATGGGAATGATGAGGGCCTCCTTCTCTCCCCCGCAACATACACACACCATAAATACACCCACACAGGGTTTTCTGTCTCACCCACACACACACACACACACACACCACAAACGCGCATGTATGCACGCACGCACGCACTCACGCACCTACACACACACAGCTCCCGGGTGTTGTTGTCAGTCACAGTGGGCTTTCTAGAAAGCCCCTCTGTTCGGGCTCCACCCCTCATTCTCCGCTAATGGTCAGGTGCTTCTGTTCTTACCCACAGAAATCAATCACCAGTCTGCTAGTTGTCTAGCTGCCTGAATGGTGTGCGTGCGTGTGTGTGTGTGTGTGTGTGTGTGTGTGTGTGTGTGTGTGTGTGTGTGTGTGTGTGTGTGTGTGTGTGTGTGTGTGTGAGAGTGTGTGTGTGTGTATGTTTCTCCCTTTGACTATATAACTGTAGGTGAGTTATTGCGAAGCTGATAATTCTTAGAAAAGAAAGTGCTCTCTAAAATAAATTACTCATTGTAGATTGAATAGTTTTCTCACTCGGCTCCTTGTTCCTCCCCTCGTTATCTCACAGATTTGAAATATTTGTCTCAGACAGACATGTGAGTCATTCCCTTCAACCCACAGATTGATCTGCTTTTAGCCAAATCTTTAATTTGGTGATTTCTTCTTGGTAGAGCTTTAGGCCAACTAAATGAGAAAGACTTTCATCGTTGCTTCATTCAAAGAAATTTCAAACTTTGTTAAAGACACTGAGATGAGCAGATTACTGAGAAAGCTCCTTGGCTCACATGTAGGTCCTCGTGCAACAGGTTGGATGCTGGTAGAAGTAACTATAGTCTATTTAAAATTATAAAACAGGTAGCTCAAATCAAGCAATCGGATTACTTCATAGCCGTGATAATCCTTTGCACAATAAGTATCACTCCACGTCTGACAAATTAGTTTCAGACAAACTAACTAAAACCTGATACAAAATGGAAAGATTTAAGGTTAACTATGGACGAGTGGATTGAGCATTAGCAGAGGTCCGCCAAGATCAGACCAGATGACACAGAGCTGGTTTAAAATCGGCAAAGTATTCCTTTAAGTGTACGCTGTATTTAGAATATTTTCACCACTTTACCTTGCCATCAGACCGCCCTTTCTGACGGGGAACTAAAGCTGTTGGCTATGCTCTCTTCAGAGCCACCAGGCTCCTTTTACTTCGTAGAAAATGGTAGTTGCTGTTCTAGTGCTGCCTCTTTCGGTTAGTTGCTGGTCTACCACTGCCCCGATCTGTGAGTTTGTTTGTGTTATTTTGTGACTTTGGTAAATCCAAACTCAATCTTTTAGCGTTCAGCAAAAGAAATAGTCTACGCTAGCTGCTAACGTAGCCCAAAAAGATGAAAGTTGTATGTATTTTTCTGCTGTGAGAGCGCACCCTACATTAGTTGTCATCGGACGTGTCAACCACTTTCACTAGAAACGTCCACCCAAAGGATTGAAGCTTAGAAGCTGTTTCCACAAATATGTCAATCAACTTGTTTCAACTTCTTCATGTACAGTGTGTGGTTATGACTTATCTTATAGTACCTCGCCCCTGACAGACTTGTTGGACCGATTTTAGGACTCAATTCTAGACTAAATGACGCGGTCAGATGGATGGTTTTGGCCTGGTGTCCAGGCTGGCACATGGACACTGCCAGGTGCCCACTGCTCAGGGCCAGACAGCACTCTTCAGCCCTGCCACCTTTCACTCTCTTTAATAAGTGGTGGTGATTAATAAATGCCCGATTGCACTAACACCAGCCTTTTGGTGGGCAGCAGGCCTGGACGAGCAGAACCTCTTATAAAAGAGAAAAGATAGAGAGAGAGTTATAAAATGAAAAGGCTGACACCGTAAAACACCACTCCAACACAGAGGGAAGGCAGAGAATCACCAAAACAAGTTACCCACCCTCTCTCTCTCTCTCTCTCACACACACGCACACACACACACACACACACACACACACACAACCACACAACAACAGCCTGCCAGCCCCCAACATTTACATTAGAAGAGGAAGGACACAGTGGGCCTGTGGAGAAATAGAGGGATGGGGAGTAGAGGTCGGACACGCTATTGGGAGGTTGTAAACACTGTAAGACAGTATCTCCATGGAAGCCCGCACACTACTCTGAGGCATCTCACCCCCCCCCCCCCCCCCTCCGTCCAGCCGCCAGGCCCACAACCTTTCCAAAGCCAAGTACCCTGATTGCTGGGCCCCAACTCGGCCCCTCGCCTCGCCTCGCCTGCCAGCCTGGCTGTCCAGCACAGCAGATGTGCACAGAGGAGTGGCCTTGGATGGCTGGATCCCCTGGGCTTTAGAGAGGGCGAGGGAGGAGGAAAGACGATGACAGTGGCCTTGACAGAGGGCTTGTGTGACCAAGGTCCTGTGTTTGTGGAGAGCTTATATCTACTGCAGGTGTCCGTGTGGGTTCATCCATGTACAAGTGTGTGTGTGTGTGTGTGTGTGTGTGTGTGTGTGTGTGTGTGTGTGTGTGTGTGTGCGTTTTTGGATGTGTTTCCATGTGGCAGTTCTTCGCTCGGATTACATTTATGCCTTCGATCATAGCCCAGTATTACTACTCTCTAATTAACAGTAAACGATACATGCTATTTGTTTTCCACCAGCTATATTATGGTGTACAGATGATCAGAAATTTGAATGGTTGCTCAAATTTAATGTCTTTAAATTTGTCTCAAAAGCTTGAAAAATAACTCATCAACCAAGATGCTGCAGATACAAATTAGCTTTAAACTAACTCTGGTACAATACATCAAATATCTAATATTGTACAAGCTCCCTTAAAACGGTGACAATAAATAAATACATATGATGTATTAGAAATGTCAGAAAATGTGACTATAGAAGTCATGTTAAATGGTATTCTTTACTTTTGAACTGTTAGTACTATCATTTTAACATGTATGTGCTGCATGCTGTATACTAATGTGTGGGGTCTTGTAAGTCCTTGTTGCTTACACAATAATACAAAATCTTGGTTACATCATCAGTATCTTAAAACAATACCATCCAAGATGCCGAACACCTGTTGGATTTTGAATTTCCATCTGTTGTGCTGGACAGCTAAGCTGGCGAAACTTCACATAAGGGCTATATGTGGAGTGCATGTGAGCTTTGATGTTGAACACCCAGTTTCTGTCTGTGATCAGAGGCCATACAGCAAGCTATACAGCCCTTGAACTGCACCCCGTTTCGCTGTAAAGGAAGGATGTGAGGATGGAGAGGAGGAGGAGGAGGAGGAGGAGGAAAACAGGTGGGTTTAAATGGTGTTCTGGCTTGACTGAGCTTCCTTTGAGCCTGTGGTCCTATTTTATAGCTGCTATTATGTGATCCTCAGCAGCTTAGCCGCATGGAAGTTCCTTTACAGACAGTCAGGAAGACAAGACATACTGACAGACACTTATTGACAGCATAACAGGCAGGCAGACACGTTCTTGTAAAACTTCATTTCACCTTCCACCCTTTCAGTTGACCTATTTCTTGATTTTTTTCAAAAGAATTCTGACAGTGATAATCAAAGTTTTAGCGACACACTTTTCCACATTAAGGGCCTGTAATGTGTCGTCATATATAACGGCGTCATTATAACACAATATGTATTGTCCCCCCCTATCTTGTCTTTTGTCTGTGTTTATCTCACATGGGGGAATGGGACATGGGATGGAGTTGCTGGTAGATGGGTGGATGCCTTGTAAAACAGATTCCCATTTACCAGCTCTGTATAAAGGCCTTTTATTGGGGACTCTGTTCGTTAGCCCTCTCCCCTCCTGTATTCGCCACTTTACTTTTTTAGAGAGAGTGGGAAGCAGTTGAAAGATACACATGAGGCGGGAGCGGGAAAAGAAGTAAAAGGGTAGGCTAGGAAAAAACAGGCCTTCAGGCCTTTTTTTTTTTTTTTTTTTTACACAAAAGACAGAGTTAGAGAGCAAGGGATGGAGATTGAATGCTCAGAGAGAGCACAAGAGAAAAGGAGAGAGGGTTTACAGAGCTGGAGCGGGCAGCGCCTGCCAGGCGCTAAGGAATTCATGGTTGATTTGTCCTTGTTTGAGGCCGCTTTGCAATAAAAAAGAAGCTGAAGGGGAGAAGGGGCTGGACCAGGCTGGGGGCAAGCAACAGATTGCAGATGCCTCCATTGGAGAGGGCTCCTTGTGAAAAAATAGGTCCCCCTCTCTGAGTCCCCAGCCACCCTTTAGAGAAAAGAGCCCTTCTCTACTGTAAAGGAGCGCTCGGGACATTGTGGGTCTTGTCAATGGCTCTCGGCTGGGGCACCGGGAGAATACAAGGAGGCCCAGTGTTCAGCACCGCAGCTCCTTCTATAGAGGCCAGAACCGTAATGGGGGCCCCGGGGGCTCTACAGGGAGTTTAGAGAGCCCAGTTTCAATGGAGACCAAGTCTTTTTAACTGGTACATTGTGCGACTCTCTCCCTCTGTCCTAGAGATGGGAGAGAGGGAAATTCCTATGCAGATCAAACAGAATGTCTTCATTTCCAAATGAACGTGGGACAGACTAAATTTGGAGGGACACAGTTTGAGACATTGAAGGGGTATTGTTAGTGTAGAGAGGCAGGGGGTGAGGTGGTGGGTGTATGAGCGTATGCACGACTGGATTAATGTGTGCGTGTGTGTGTGTGTGTGTGTGTGTGTGTGTGTGTGTGTGTGTGTGTGTGTGTGTGTGTGTGTGTGTGTGTGAATCGGGTTACCGCAGACAGTGATCAGCAACTGGTCCATCGCAGGTGAGATTAGAGCCAATCACAGCCTGTTAAAGCACCTGTCAATCAGCACAGCGGACCACTGATCCCGGGGCAACCTCCAGCTGTTTTCTAGTGTGTGCACTCTGTGTGCTGAATCTGTGTGACTGTGTTAGGTTAGGTCAGTCATGAGTTGTTATGATTTTGTTTTCCCATGAAATCATTATTATAAAACATATATAACCTTTTAAAACCCAGTATAATCACGTATGGCATTGAGACACACACACACAAACAGAAAGCTGGCATTTCATTCAGGACTTGGTTACCCGCAACTTAGAAAAGACTAACTTTACACAATCACCATGATCGCTGCAGATTGCTGTAGAAAATGTAGCTGATAAACAAAGTGCCATCCAATGAAGCGGCCGTAGGATTTCCCCTAACCTCGACCATCTGAATAGTGGGAGCTCAGGTCTTTTTATAGCTCTGTTTGTCTAAGTCTTCTATCCATCTATCCGTCTATATATATATATATATATATATATATATATATATATATATATATATATATATATATATATATATATATATACCACGCTCTTCAGGAAGTCACATATGAAATGCTAATTTTGGCCATTGGTTATGCTAAAATAACATCGTACTATTATTTTTTTGTGGCATTTTAGGCCTTTATTAGATAAGACAGCTTTAGACATGAAAGGGGAGAGGGGAAACGACACGCAGCAAAGGGCCGCAAGTCTGAATCGAACCCACGACCGCTGCGTCGAGGACTAAGCCTATGTATATTAGTGCACACGCTACCAGGTGAGCTACCCAGGCACCCGTACTAACCACGTTATTAGCTGAGATACTGTCACCTCATATCTCCGCGAATCCCGAGCAACCATGGGATTTGCACCTATGTTTTAATGTTCAAGAAAACTGTGCAACAGCAAGAATAGTAGATGAAAGTTGAACCAGGAAGTTGGTGTGCAAACTGATATGGATGATTACAATGGTCACGTCAGACATACTGGGTCATACACAAAGTAGTCTTGCATTGCCAGACCTTCCTACACAGCGCTGCGGGGGAGGGTCTGGATAGTCCACACAGCATTCCGGGATGGGGGAGAAACGTGCTCTGGTTTATTGACATTTCTTTAAACCAATCATAATCATCATGGGCGGCACTAAGCAATGCATGAAGCCTCGGTGCCACTGCAAAATAGCCTCAAGAAGGAACTTGTTTTGGTGGAACGTGCTCGTTCAAAAGTTGTTTTAGTCATGCAACAGAAAACTCAGATAGTATAGCTAGCTGTCTGGATTTACCCTGCAGAGATCTGAGGAGCTGTTAATCATAGTCCTCAGAAATACACCGGAGTTTAGAATTCCAACACAAAGAAAATTAAGGTAACGGATATCCGGCCGAAAAGAAGGCCATACGGCAGAATTTCGGGTGGTAACGGAGCAAGCCCGGAAGTGGAAGGTCGTGGAAATAGACTTTACACAGAGCAGCACAGAGCAGACCTAGTATCAGGTCAAGTCGGGGCACAGTTATGATCACTAGCCTGACAAGTGGTTGAGATGGTACACAATATTTTTTAATAATGGATATCATACTGGATACACTGCAGCACTATAGAGAGGAGGATGCTTTTCAGGAGCTCTGGATTGAGGTGAAGAGTGTACAAAAGGCGGCGAAAAGAGAAAACAGAAAACCAGCTGTCGCCTGCATGGGTCACTTACCTCGTCTACTGTATACTTATTCTTTTATATTTCAAAGTATCCTGGTGGTATCCTTTGGTAAAAGCTCTCATCAGCTCTTTGAATGGCGTGTTATAGATCCATGACAACAAACACTTGCACAGGTTTAGTTACAGGTCGGATCATTATTTATAAAGCTCAGGAACCTGAAGATGGTAATACACATTGTTGCTCTGTCCAACAATGTGTTATGTTGGTGTCTTGCTGTGATAATGAACTCTTTGCTCTGAAGTTGCATGACACACAACTGAACTTTTTCAAGCTATTGTAAATCACTGAAGCTATTCTAAATTGAACACACACACACACACACACACACACACACACACACACACACACACACACACACACACACACACACACACACACACACACACACACACACACACACACACACACACACACACACACACACACACACACACACACACACACACACACACACACACACACAAGGTCCCCATTTGAAACAGCCATCATCCATGAACTCCTGAACGGGAACTGGCTCTTCCTGCAAAATTGCCTCATCTCGCCAGCTGTCTGTAATGTGTGTATGTGCGAGTGAGTGTGCTCTATCTATGCATGCGACAGAGATACAGGGAGATGAGAGAGCGTGACACCTATGACTACTGGGTTCCTTCAATTGTTAGGCAGGAAGCCCGCTCCAACTCGAGATAAAAGAAAAACGAGAGGAAAAATACAGAAGAAAGGCAGAGAGCGAAAGGGAGGGAGGGCAGGGAGTACACAGAGATGTTCGCTCATCCACGGCAAGACAGTAGTGCAAAGGTTAAGGTCGTGGAACAACAGAGAGCCCATGAGCAACAACAAGAATAACAACAGCATGGTGAGTCAGGCCTGAGGTTTAGAGGCTGCACTCAGCTGGTTCATTGTCTCTGTGTGTGTGTGTGTGTGTGTGTGTGTGTGTGTGTGTGTGTGTGTGTGTGTGTGTGTGTGTGTGTGTGTGTGTGTGTGTGTGTGTCCCACAAATTTACCTGCAGCTGATCCTGTGTTCCTGGAGTTGCTTTCCTCTCATTGTCTGCTTTACATTGATAAACAGGCAACATACAGCACACACATACAGTGTATTCACTCTCTCTCACTCACACACACACACACACGCACGCACACAAACGCACGTATATGAGCAAACAAACGTGTATGATCACATGCTTCAGAATGGCACACACACACACACGCAGTCCTTGCTACTGTCCCTCTGCTCAACAGGTTGTGTAAACGTGATCAATGTCACACCGGGCATGCTAAGTGCTTGTGCACCACTCTCCCATCGTCGTGGTAACCCATCGATGGGTGCACATTGTCAGGGCGACGGTTTAAGGGGATGAACCAGGATTGGCTCTCTGAACGTGCGCTTCATCAGGTCTGAGTTAACATTTTGTTCGTCCCTGCCTGAAGTGCCAGCTTGGTGAAGTCAGGATAATTAAGCTATTGTCAATGAAGCTGCAAACCAGAAATAAATACAAACTCGGTGGCACGCTGTGGTAACGGCACTCATTTGGCTTCCCCGGCACGGTTACACTAAGAGCACGGATAAATACTGTATGACTCATGCTTCATTTGTATGTCTGTTTGTTACATTGTTAGGGTTGGACCAATCGTATTTGAATGATATTTGGAGCTGATACTGATCTTCAATACAAACTAGACTAATGATAATCTACCTCAGATATGATGGATGTTATTGTTTTTAATGTATGTTTTTCATTTAATGCATGCAATTCACTATAATTTAATGTGGTGTAATTTTTGTTGGGCTTCAAACAAGAATGCATGAATACTGATGTTTAGGAATTATTATAATTGCTACCTGGAGTGATATAGTGCCCCATGATGATACACACTACACCCCATGCAATGCACAGACATGTCTACCCTAACATGATGGGTATAATGTTGAATGGTATAAAGAGATCAAATTTAAAAATATGGTGTATACTAATCATTTGTGTATACTTTTTTAAATGTATATTATTATTATTATTATTATTATTATTATTATTATTATTATTATTATTATTATTATTATTATTATTACTATTATTATTGTTAGTATTTTTTTTATTTTTTACTCTTCTGTCTCACTTTTATGTTCTTTTTATCTTTGATACATTCGTATTTAATTATTTCTATTTCATGTTATTTGTCCACTCAACCTGTTCTCACTCCGAACTTGTAAAATACGGACGTTTGAGCAGTGGCTGTCAGTGGCTGTCAGTGTCTAAAGAGACAAAAAAGGCATCCTTCAGCGTGTTTGTAGAATGTAGCGGGGAGAGCAGCAGCTAGACAGGGTTTAGCGAGTAGTATGTAAGGCCGAAATTCCGAGTAGGGAGGTTGGTTAGGGTGGTGGATGGGTCAAACACAGAACTTTCACCCAGGAGACTGGTCCTGTCCTGCTTGTCACGTTTCCTAAAGTCGCTTTCTTCTTTAACCGTCCCGTTCTTCCCGCGGGTCACAGAACCGTAAACCCACCCACGACTTTTTCCTTAACATAACTGCGTCAAAAGGGACGCCAATAGTCCAGACCAAGCGCGTTTAGTTAAAACGCTAAAGGAGACTTTTAGCGTCAATAACAACGACAAAAGGCACCTGACCAAGCGTCCTTATTTTACGAGATGGGAGTGAGAACCTGTTGGTCCACGTTATTCTTTTGTCATGTTATTTTGCTCCATGTCATCATTTTGTTATTGCTTCATTTTTATTCTTGAAAACCAATAATTGATCATGAATATATTATCACATTTTTTAAATGAGACAATATATTCTTGACCTTCGTTCGGGAGCAGTGACGCTACACGTATCAAATCTTTGCACTACCATATACTGTAGACATATTACACAACTGCAGATGTTTCTCATAATACGACATGGAAAAGTTTTCATGTGTTCAGCTACTTTTTCTGAGTAACTTGCTTGCTACTTTTACAGGGTTTTTTTTCCGATTGCTTACGCACTATTTTGAAAACAGAGACCATTTTTTTCAAAATACTACACACAATCAGCACAACCACACACCCAATTAGCAGAACACCTCAGACCCTTTGCAAAACAAAAAACTCTTGCAAAAACTATACACTCATTTATAAAAAAAAAAAACACATTTTGTTGAACCAGTTACACACTGCTGCTGCTAACCTCAAACACTTTTAGCAATTCTACTTCTCAGTGATTAGAGTACTCATAGTACTCAAACACTACACAAGACCAATACTGCAGACTGAGGAAAAGATAATTCATTCCTCTCCATATACCCAATCAGTCAACATGTCAACATGGAGAATCATAACAAAACGTGACCCAGTTTTCATACAGCTACTACAGTAGTGTGCATAACACTGTTAGCTCAGCAAACAACAGACAGACATTTAATACTGTGTCCAGTACAGGTTACAATTACAGAAAAAAAACAGTACAGAACATACTGGACTTACAGTGGGGCAAAAAAGTATTTAGTCAGCCACCAATTTTGCAAGTTCTCCCACTTAAAAAGATGAGAGAGGCCTGTAATTTTCATCATACAGTGCCTTGCGAAAGTATTTGGCCCCCTTGAACTTTTCGACCTTTTGCTTCAAACATAAATATATAAAACTGTAATTTTTTGTGAAGAATCAACAACAAGTGGGACACAATCATAAAGTGGAACGAAATTTATTGGATATTTCAAACGTTTTTAACAGATAAAAAACTGAAAAATTGGGCGTGCAAAATTATTCAGCCCCTTTACTTTCAGTGCAGCAAACTCTCTCCAGAAGTTCAGTGAGGATCTCTGAATGATCCAATGTTGACCTAAATGACTAATGATGAAAAATAGAATCCACCTGTGTGTAATCAAGTCTCCGTATAAATGCACCTGCTCTGTGATAGTCTCAGAGGTCCGTTTAAAGAGCAGAGAGCATCATGAAGAACAAGGAACACACCAGGCAGGTTCGAGATACTGTTGTGGAGAAGTTTAAAGCCGGATTTGGATACAAAAAGATTTCCCAAGCTTTAAACATCCCAAGGAGCACTGTGCAAGCGATAATATTGAAATGGAAGGAGTATCAGACCACTGCAAATCTACGAAGACCCGGCCATCCCTCTAAACTTTCAGCTCATACAAGGAGAAGACTGATCAGAGATGCAGCCAAGAGGCCCATGATCACTCTGGATGAACTGCAGAGATCTACAGCTGAGGTGGGAGACTCTGTCCATAGGACAACAATCAGTCGTATACTGCACAAATCTGGCCTTTATGGAAGAGTGGCAAGAAGAAAGCCATTTCTTAAAGATATCCATAAAAAGTGTTAAAGTTTGCCACAAGCCACCTGGGAGACACACCAAACATGTGGAAGAAGGTGCTCTGGTCAGATGAAACCAAAATCAAACTTTTTGGCAACAATGCAAAACGTTATGTTTGGTGTAAAAGCAACACAGCTCATCACCCTGAACACACCATCCCCACTGTCAAACATGGTGGTGGCAGCATCATGGTTTGGGCCTGCTTTTCTTCAGCAGGGACAGGGAAGATGGTTAACATTGATGGGAAGATGGATGGAGCCAAATACAGGACCATTCTGGAAGAAAACCTGATGGAGTCTGCAAAAGACCTGAGACTGGGATGGAGATTTGTCTTCCAACAAGACAATGATCCAAAACATAAAGCAAAATCTACAATGGAATGGTTCACAAATAAACATATCCAGGTGTTAGAATGGTCAAAGTCCAGACCTGAATCCAATTGAGAATCTGTGGAAAGAACTGAAAACTGCTGTTCACAAACGCTCTCCATCCAACCTCACTTAGCTCCAGCTGTTTTGCAAGGAGGAATGGGCAAAAATGTCAGTCTCTCGATGTGCAAAACTGATAGAGACATACCCCAAGAGACTTACAGCTGTAATCGCAGCAAACGGTGGCGCTACAAAGTATTAACTTAAGGGGGCTGAATAATTTTGCACGCCCAATTTTTCAGTTTTTTATCTGTTAAAAAAGTTTGAAACATCCAATAAATTTCGTTCCACTTCATGATTGTGTCCCACTTGTTGTTGATTCTTCACAAAAAATTACAGTTTTATATCTTTATGTTTCAAGCCTGAAATGTGGCAAAAGGTCGAAAAGTTCAAGGGGGCCGAATACTTTCACAAGGCACTGTAGGTACACTTCAACTATGAAAGGCAAAATGAGAAAAAAAATCCAGAAAATCACACTGTAGGATTTTTAATTAATTTATTGGTAAATTCCTCAGTAAAATAAGTATTTGGTCACCTACAAACAAGCAGGATTTCTGGCTCTCACATACCTGTAACTTCTTCTTTAAGAGGCTCCTCTGTCCTCCACTCATTACCTGTATTAATGGCACCTGTTTGAACTTGTTATCAGTATAAAAGACACCTGTCCACAACCTCAAACAGTCACACTCCAAACTCCACTATGGCCAAGACCAAAGAGCTGTCAAAGGACACCAGAAACAAAATTGTAGACCTGCACCAGGCTGGTAAGACTGAATCTGCAATAGGTAAGCAGCTTGGTGTGAAGAAATCAACTGTGGGAGCAATTATAAGAAAATGGAAGACATACAAGACCACTGATAATCTCCCTCGATCCGGGGCTCCACGCAAGATCTCACCCCGTGGGGTCAAAATGATCACAAGAACGGTGAGCAAAAATCCCAGAACCACACGGGGGTACCTAGTGAATGACCTGCAGAGAGCTGGGACCAAAGTAACAAAGGCTACCACCAGTAACACACTACGCCGCCAGGGACTCAAATCCTGCAGTGCCAGACGTGTCCCCCTGCTTAAGCCAGTACATGTCCAGGCCCATCTGAGGTTTGCTAGAGAGCATTTGGATGATCCAGAAGAGGATTGGGAGAATGTCATATGGTCAGATGAAACCAAAATAGAACTTTTTGGTAAAAACTCAACTCGTCGTGTTTGGAGGAGAAAGAATGCTGAGTTGATCCAAAGAACACCATACCTACTGTGAACCATGGAGGTGGAAACATCATGCTTTGAGGCTGTTTTTCTGTAAAAGGACCAGGACGACTGATCCGTGTAAAGGAAAGAATGTATGGGGCCATATATCGTGAGATTTTGAGTGAAAACCTCCTTCCATCAGCAAGGGCATTGAAGAAACGTGGCTGGGTCTTTCAGCATGACAATGATCCCAAACACACCGCCCGGGCAACGAAGGAGTGGCTTCGTAAGAAGCATTTCAAGGTCCTGGAGTGGCCTAGCCAGTCTCCAGATCTCAACCCCATAGAAAATCTTTGGAGGGAGTTGAAAGTCTGTGTTGCCCAGCGACAGCCCCAAAACATCACTGCTCTAGAGGAGATCTGCATGGAGGGATGGGCCAAAATACCAGCAACAGTGTGTGAAAACCTTGTGAAGACTCAGAGAAAACGTTTGACCTCTGTCATTGCCAACAAAGGGTATATAACAAAGTATTGAGATGAACTTTTGTTATTGACCAAATACTTATTTTCCACCATAATTTACCAATAAATGCATTAAAAATCCTACAATGTGATTTTCTGGATTTTTTTTTTCATTATGTCTCTCATAGTTGAAGTGTACCTATGATGAAAATTACATGCCTCTCTCATTTTTTTAAGTGGGAGAACTTGCACAATTGGTGGCTGACTAAATACTTTTTTGCCCCACTGTAGCTCCCCCAACACTGTGAGTGACCCGCATTTAAGATTTCCGCCTTTAGTAGAAACGAATGGACTTAAGGCTTGTCCGTAGAGGGAAGTGGGAAAGTATTACAAACAGAA